>JAODUE010045616.1:1718-18798 GCA_027564755.1 Amblyopsis hoosieri | reverse complement strand
AGAACGTACTAGACTAACGGTTGGGTAGTAGGTACTTCACCAAAGGTAGTCTATACTGAGTATTCGGATGCAGCCTTAGTAAATAATTAAAAGTAGTAGCTAATAAAAATTGCCTGTCAAAACTGTCATCTTGTTTTTATTCTATTTATCTTGTATTTTGATTTACTAAAAACAATGCTCACACTCCTCATCCTTAAATAATAAAAACAGTCCGTCGGTGAGTGGTACAGACCATTTCTCCTCAACCAAAGTGCGAGTAGCATTCATCCCTCAGCGGGCTACATCCTGAAATAGAAACCTTGATCCTAATGGTGCACAGCACAGCCCCTGGCTGCTGATAACTCCATCCTGAGGACCCCTTAGATATCAGGCAAATAGCCTTCCTTAGATAAACACACGGCCGTCGGCTGTGATGGAGCCATTTGTCATTTGTTGTGTACTCCCTCACTTTGCTTGGCCTCTCTCAGCTGAGAGACACTGGCATCACAGCCTCCCCAGAGGTTTCACGTTTCTGGTGGTCAATTTAGTTCAGAAGGGAAAATAAAAGTCAAATGTGAAATGAGACCTGGAGGTGCCTGCAAGGTGTGTGTGTGTGTGTGTGTGTGTGTGTGTGTGTGGGCGCGTGTGCGCGTGCACGTGCATGCATGTGTGTGTATATGCTGACACGCACATACACAAGAGCACTGAAGAGACCTTTGTGTAGAAGGGACTATTCCTGAAGAAATTAATATGACACAGACAGTGAGAAAATCACTAGGGATAAGGTTTTAATTTGATTATAAATATATTTCCATGAAACAAAAGCATTGTATTCATAATTGCTAAAAAAAACATCATGTCTATGCCAAAAAGGTATTTGTACTATATGATACAAATAATAAGATGCAATGGTAACATGCTTTCTACAATAATATACTGTTCCTTTTTGTACAGTATACTGTATGCAATTCATCTATACTGTACTTGAGCACACTGTGGCTGGAGGAGACAACACATACTGTATGGTTGCGCTAAGCATAGCACCTTTAACATAACGCAACATGGCACACAACTGGACAGCTGCTCAGAAAAACTTCCCATCCACAGTACATTTAACCCTTTAACCTATGTATGCACAGCCCCTTCAACCTCGTGATTCTAGGCAGGAAATTGTGTTGCCATGGAAACAGGGGATAGGGCCTCAGTTCTGAGCAGTAGAAAATCCATTCTGTCTAGCTAGACATGGCTGCCATACTGTACCTACTGCCTGCTGATAAGTCTACTGCACATCTTACCTAGATATGATCAGAATGAATCATTCATCATCATCAATATAGTTATTACCAGAGACAGGGTAATATATGCGGTATGAAAGTCATCTTATTTAGGTTTTTATCAAGAACACATTTCAGGGGGGCAAAACCACATCAATATGTCCCTTATTGTAGCCATCATATATTATATTACGCTGACCTGCGGTCCAAACTCTGTTCTCCTGTGTTTTTTTCATCCTGCCATTTGCTCCTTACATGTTATTTTACTGGCACCGCTCGTATTGCCTTCTGGTGGTTTCTCTTTCCTATGCCATGCATCCTGCTCCCCTCTGCTTCCGGGTGGAGAACTGCTGATCCACGGGCTGCCTAATGTGACCGATCGATACCGCTCGGAGGACAGAGGGCTCGCTGACTGTATATGAACACAAGAACACACTACTGCAATGTATCAGCCCCTATGCAGCCAGGCAGCTCTTTATAAGGCAAATGGTCACTCATATGACACACACACACACACACACATACAGCGAAGACTGATTTCACTGATTTCACACATGCCATTTCAAACAAGACCTCTGTTAAATACGTCTTGTCACTTGCAGGGGACTGCTGGTGGAGGTGATAGATCACTGTTACATCTATCTATAGAACGGCCATTGATCCTGAATGTCCTTCCTTTCCTGACATTACAAACGCACCACACTGCACAAACACTTCCGTCCAGAGAGTGTGTGTCATTATCTAAACACCCCTGTTAAAGATGACATTGTATTTTAACACTTATTAAAACACTTATGTCTAGGCCTATATATGTCCTACTTGTTAATGGACAATGAAATTACAGTAATACATGCATATCAAGCTAAACAGATTCTTTTGTTGAATATTTCAAAGCTGTTGCTTGGAAATGACTCATGGGCGACATGAATGGGGAGCACTGGATGTACAGTATAATGTATATTGAAAAGCTCCAATGTACCTGTCCTCAGGAACAAGTCTTTAATTCCAGAAGCCAGGAGGTGGCACTTCATCATACCTGACTCCTGTCAGGTATGGATCATCATGGATCATCAAGGTCAGGGTCACACCATTGATCATTTCATTCAATAACATTTACAGAAGAGTACTTCTCTTCATTATCAGAAGGGGACAATGCATCTGCTGTGTCTCTGCCATGCAGTTTAGAACCCCTTTTTTGTAGGACATTTTCACATTACATTTTATTACTCTAACTGACACATTCATGATAAACTTGCATTCATCCACGAATTACTGCCCCTAGAGGAAGTTGGTAGTACAGCAGGACGAGCTGTGTTGACTCCACCTCCTTTAGTGTACAGCCAAGATTTTGTTAGTTCAATTTATAGTACATGCATTTCTTACATAACTTATCACTATATGCCCCTCCCATACTAATTATCTTAAAGATACATTTAGCGTACATGGCATCAATTTATTATGACACTAATGTACACAATCCATTTTGTCATTAGCAGAAAACTGTGTGGTTTATAATACATCAGTGTCTTGTGACTTAAACATACTTGCTTGAGCAGGTGCACCTCAAACACATAAAGAAATAATTTGTTTAGAGCTGCATTTCCAGGTAAGACAAATAATTTGCATGTGCAAGTGAATTTCATAGCATCCGAGAATGAGTTATACATTGGGTGCAGACTCTCCCATCTAGAGAATATATTAATTTGATCTGTACTCTCCATTACACAGCCTTCTCTCATCACTCTAACAGGCCATCGAGTCATGACTCCCAGCCCTCCCACCCATCCATCACTCCACCCTATGTCCTCTCTCTCTCTCTCTCTCTCTCTCTCCCTCTCTCTCTCTCTCTCTCTCTCTCTCTCTCTCTCTCTAACTCTCTCTCTCTCCCTCTCTCTCTGACACCATTCCAGCAGAGAGGCTTGTCCCACTGAAAACTCACAGTAAATAGACAGGCTCATAGCCGTTAGCAACAGAGAGACTAAAGTGAAAACCATTTCATATTCTCTTATTGTGAGTTATATGATTTACTATTTGTGTAAAAGTGCAGTTTGAGAGATACTGGTGGTGTGCCCAGTGTAGGTAGCCTCGCCAGTTGCAATGTACGGCTCCCCAGATGGAGTTGTGATAACCATTCCTCTGGCATGCCAGGTTACAGGATAGGTACAGTACAGGACACCTACAATACATCAGTTGAGTCGATTGTGTGTGTGTGTGTGCGTGTGTGTGTGTGTGTGTGTGTGTGTGTATGTGTGTGTGTGTGTGTGTGTGTGTGTTGTTTATAAATACATCTGGTTCACATTAGTTGATCTGATGAATGAGTATAAAGATATATGTGAATACTGGTATTTCAAACTGCACACTCTCTCTCTCTCTCTCTCTCTCTCTCTCTCTCTCTCTCTCTCACTCCCCCTCATTTTTGCACACGTGAACACACACACACGCACACGCACACGCACACGCACACGCACACAACAAACTCTCCCTGACTGCTCAATGACATTGTTCTAAAGAATTGATCCCTTACAATAGCTTCAGTGTAAAGCTCACACTGTCAAGCTGCTATGTATTAGAAGATGAACAGAGCAGCCATTGGTCTCCACGACACTGAGCACCTAAAAGCTCCCCTCAGGTCAGCTCCAACATCTGTGCAATGACTCCAGTCCATCGCATCTCAGACTTGATACCTTTTACCAAAAATAGCTGAAATGGCAAGCAAAATAAACCATCTGTATTATGTAGTAGATCCTCTTTTCTTTCATCTATTATTCATGTCTCAGACTCTTGTAATGGTCTGCAACCAAATGCCCAAAGTGTTTGACACTAAAGAGAAGGTCACTGAGGTAAAGTCAATATGGGGCAATTCTTAGGATTTCTGATACTCCTGATACTCCTCCCAAAGAATTGTGGTAGACTGATGTTTGCTGTTTTGAAAGCAAAGTATGTAAGCATGTAATCCGGTGCATATTTTCCATAATCTGCTCCACAGCCTGCAATTATTATGATGATATACACTCATATAGTTCAGTAAAACCTCTGGTATACGTATGCTAATAAGATTAGCAGTTCAAGTAGCAAATACAATAGCGAGTATTTGTCCCTCCTCTTTATCCTCCTGACGTGCATTTCAACTGAAGTGTGCTCTTTGCAGATACACCCATGGACTGAGTGTGACTAACACCCTGAGCCGTAGCTCTTTACTGTGACACCTAGCATATTGGCTGCAACATACACATTAATCTATGAACCATATTAAATAGGGGCTGGCAGACCCTTCTCCCACTGTCCTTCCTCCTCCCTCTCTCTCTCTCTCTCTCTCTCTATATATATATATATATATATATATATATATCTCACTCTCATTCTCTCACTTTCTCTCTCTCTCATTTGATCTCCATTACATAATTCAGTGTCTCTCTATGTCACTCTCCGTTTCTCTGGACATACAGTGTACCCTGATGTGATGCGACAGATCGACCAAAACATAACATACAGGAAAGACTCAAGGTTGTTTTGAAAATCGGTGGGTGTGATTTTTTTCACCACAATCTAAAGATGTGAAACTGTAAATAAAAAAATATTTGTGCCAGAGGTCAGTCAAAGTGACAAAGTCACAAAGTGTGTGCGTGTGTGTGTGTGTGTGTGTGTGTGTGTGTGTGTGTGTGTGTGTTGGGGGATGGGTGTTCAGACTCCTGTGTGACAAACTACTGTGTCTACCTTAAAGCCCTGACCATTACCAACCTCTGCCCAGCCTTGCCGACATCTTCCCCAGCCTCACCTTCCCCTCTCCAGCAATAATAGACTCTCTTGTGTGCCACGCATGTTGCCTTTTCTAAATGCAGCCTTAACGACCGCCTCTCCTGCTAAGAGGACAGGCTTGGCTGCCGTGGAGACAGAGAATAATGGCTCTCAGCTCGGAGGAGCACGACACCACCCAATTAAGGCCAACTGAACAACATAATGCAAGTACACACACACACACACACACACACACACACACAAGCAGCAGTCAGTTACTGTCACCACAGCGGAGGGAGGAGAAGGACATATATAAGGATACATTTATCAACGAAGGGTCAAAACATTACAACAGAGAGGAAAAGAGACATGACAGAGAGCAAGAACGAGAGAAAGAGTGCTACTTTGCAGGAGAGAGGCGTATCTGTCTCCCTGTGTTCTCTGTGGTCCTGTGTTACAGAAGACAGCCTTGGTGTGTATTTGCAAGCATGTTGGCCTGTGTTGTACTTTATACCATATATGGTTGGTTTCCCAGACCTCTAACTGCCGTTAACGCTCATGCATACAGACTGAGACACACACATATACATGCAGTAAACTATACCACACACACAGAAATGCTGATGAATTGACAGTACAGAGTAGACTAAACACAGTTCTCATCTCAATGGGCAATCCCAGAGTTAGCAGACATTTTAGATTCAAGCAGCTTACCAAATCATTTATCAGCTTAATACTTTTCCTGAGAGTAAACCACTGACAGTGAGAGACATACTGTATGGAATGCTCTACTGTGCTTGCCTGAACTATGTGTGGGTGTGTGCGTGTGTGTGTGTGTGTGTGTGTGTGTGTGTGTGTGTGTGCGCGCGTGTGTGCGCATGTGTGTGTGTTTGTGTGTTTGTGTATACATTTATGGGTGTGTTGTAGGGTGCTCATTTTTCCAACTTAAAATCCGAAAGCCACGCTGAAATGTATTTGGAGTTCAAAAAACGTACTTCAACCTGTGTTTTAATTTCTTCCTCTCATGCCTCTCATTAGCACATGGGACATTTATTTATCTTGTCACTGCACTCTAAAAATACAAAACAATGCTGTAAATTGTTCAAAATGCTTGATTATCAAAGGATAACCAGCTATGTGTGTGCGTCTCTGCACATTAGCATTTAGCAGACACTTTTATCAAAAGTGGGAAATTTGACAGTGAGATTGTCTACCCGGGAGCCAGTCTTCAACATACTGTACGCCACCTCTCCTGTCAATCCACCCGGTGGTGTTCGCCACAGACTGACATGTTACATAACGGCTCACACACACAGTGTGAACAGATTTATTATTCCTCCTCACATAATTATGCTTGTTAATGCAATAATGTTTGTGCTTACAATATTGCATGTGGTTTTATAACTTTCTAACTATGGAAAACCAGAAGCACAAACAATATATTGACAGTTAAGACGGAAACTATTATCATTTTAATATCACTATTATCACTTTCAGTACACAGAACGCCTCTGTAAAGTGCTGTAAATAAACCTATAAGGACATAACTTTACTGATTAGACCTCATAAACCACTGGTTGTGCATGTCAACACACACCCCTGCTAAGAAATCCAGCATAAACCAGCATGAACTCCATGCTGGTCCAGGCTGGTTCATACTGGTTAGTGCTGGGGTAGTGCTGGGGTAGTGCTGGTCTAGCTGGTATACCAGCACACCAGCAACCAGCATGGGATGCTGGCACACCAGAAAACAGCATGGGTTTCCGGGGTACCAGCAAACCAGCATTCCATGCTGGTTCCAGCATGCAAGACATACCAAATGCTGGTGACCAGCAATGCTGGATTCTTTAGCAGGGACATGACCAGTGTCGACATGTTTCACATACAGTGCTACACTAGTAGCAGGACCACTAATACTATACCTTCTTTATCATTGGTTTAAATGCAATAACAATGTCTATCCATCATGCCATCACCCTGAACCTGCATACAGTCTCTTTGATCAGGTTAAGCTCTGTAGTAGCCAGACAGTTACTGAATAATCCTTTCCCAAATAAATAAATGATGTCACAGCAAAAAGCCTGCTAACATTGTGAACTTTTGCCTGCATAGATTGTTCTATACCAACGTGAAAAAACATATTCATGTAGTAGTGGTGTTTTTCTTTTGTACGTTATGATGTTACTCTATGGACAATATACTTTTTAGAGAAACCTGGCTTAACAAGTGGTCTGCATGCTACAACTCTATTTGCTCGGTAGACTTAGGTGTCAGGCAGCTAGCTTGTAGCATTAGCCTTGTATTTTAACGTGCTGCCATAGTGTGTGGGCCTTACGTTTGAGTCCAGCAGGTCAATGCTGTCCAAGCTCTTGCTGCGGTGAATGCGTCCTTTGATGCGGCGCAGGGATGGCTTTCCTTGGCTCATGGGCAGCGAGAGGGTGGAGGTGGCGGCCATCGCCATGGCACCAGAGCCTCCGGCAGCGCCCGCTTGCTCGTCTGCCTGTGCTGGGGCACTGGAGGTGGTTGCGTCGCCATCCTCTGAGGTCACCCTAAGAACCACAGCACAGGAGGAACAGGGATGGCGTCAGTATTGTGCATGGACACGTAGGCGTGGTTAAGCAACATCTGCGGCAGCAGCAAGTTACTGTACATTTTACAGTATATACGATACAGTAGGATATATCCAATGCAACGACCTCACTACAACCTCAAAGCACAACAGCTTCAGTAAACAGCCATGCCTGCATATTCTGGAGACAGACACATAAAACTAGATGCCTGGGATATAATAGGGCCGTATAACTGTCCTCTTACTTCCTTAAAGGACACCTTCTCCTGTATAACTGTAGCAGCATTCAAGGCAAGTGTGAATATTTGGGTTGAATGTCAGCATGCAGCCTGCAGATGGATACTAGTACTATCCGCTGGTCTTATTATTAAGCCAGGAAGGGATAGCTGCATTTCCTGCATGCATATTAAAGGTGAACACCTACATTTGTGTATGGAATCTTTGTGGCTGTTATGAATGGATTCCACTGAGTGTCTTTAAGAAAAACTTCTGATGAGAACTCCATGTTTACACCGTGGACCTGGGTCTTGTTAACCTTATTCTTGTTCATCTGCATAAGAAAACAAGAACACGTGGCTGGTGCTCTGTAGATTTACAGTATCGCTGTAGACTTGTCTATAATGTTGTCTGGCAGGGTTCCAAACAGGGTCTTTACGTAGCATTACCCTAATTCTGTTAAGTGCAGAGCCTTAGTGACATTAATGACAATACAATATTGCTAACCATTGTGCATGTCCCTTTAACAGGGTTTATTCTTATTTAAGTAATGGCACGTGCTAAATACTTTTACCTATTGTAGTCATTATGATACATCAAACCATTACTTTTATGGCCAACAGAAGCAGGAGGATTGTAAAATAGGTTTATTTCAAGAAACCTTCAATAAAAGAGTTCAATAAAAAATATAATATTAAAAAGAATGTGTGATAACAGTACAGCACTTTACTGTATACACGATGGCAAGGGTTCAGGGTTTTATGCCAAGGCTACAGTATTGTAGGGGTCAAACATGAGCTATTGACAGTGATTAATGGAATATCTCTGCTACTATAACCTCTCGTTGCTTCTTCTAGGGATTGTGTTAAAATTAGATTCACAAAATGCATTAATTTAGCTAGCAGCGATGTGTCGTTGTTATTCCTTGTAGATGCCCCTGCTGGTCATCAGGCAGACAAACGGGGGGTGGAGGGGTGGGGGGAACAGTCTTCAGAGAAACAGCCTGCTGCTGCTGTTCCTGCCTGTTCACTGAAACCCCGCAGACGACCTCTCACTTCAGCAGAGTTGCCTGGAGGTCTGGTTCCTGTCTTCTTTGATTTACAATGGACACTTTGATTCAGGGTACACGTTGATGTTATAGTTGACTTCCTACATGGCACCACAGCTGAGAGATGTTCCTGTGGAGAAGCTTTAAGAGCCCACACATTACAGCAATGGCCACACACACACACACCACTCAATAATGATTACATTAAGTCATTAACCTGCTTAATAACCTGAAGAGCCAGATGGTTTGTTACACAGAACCATCTGGGAAGCCGTCCATTGAAACTGTTAAGAAAAGGGCAGGCACTTAGCTTCAATCAATGCTTGGCAGGCGATTGGATGAAATGCGCTTGTCTATCCATCAGTTAAAGGTCACACGCCCGTAGCTGCCCGTACGGCACTGATTGGTCAGAGCCACTCCCGTTCAACTGAAGCTCAAGCATTTCAAGCTATCCGGGCTGATATTGTGTCAAAGTCATAGGAGATGTATGACTGCACACTATGCTGCCATCACATCAATTATTTACCATCAGTATAATGTTATAATGATAAATACAACCATCCAAAACTATGATTTAGACACAAACGTGCTGGCACTGCAGATATAAACGTATACCTTCCGCAGCCTCTGAGGCCAGATTTCACTGATGGGAGTGTGCTCAACAATGTCTCCCTCAACTTGCCCCTTGAGGCACAAACAACAATGCCTCAATATGTTACAAAATGACAGGAACAGGAAGAAACATTAGGCATTAACTGTAGTGAGCGTTGAAGCTCGTGAATATTGCATGAGGATTTATCCCAAAATAGAGACTGCCACTGTGCTTGGGATATAAGACGTCAACAGGAACGCTCATCCCAGCAGGATATACAGTACATACATGTAACACATCATAACATCACCCATACAATGTTGTAGTGTATCATACAATGTATATCAACAACATCATACACACTGTACAACGTCCCAGCAAGGAATACTGTGCACATTCCAGAAGATTCTATGTGTTACTCTAAGCATAACACCCACATACTGTACAACACATCACACACACACGCTGAATTATGACAAATAAAATGACAAATCCTCTATGTTTAAAAACTAAACCAAACAAAAAAAGAATAACCTTACCGCTTTTGTTGTATTACATAATAATATGTTCTTATCTGAAGTATGCGAAACATTACTGGTTTTGGAATGCAACAAAATGTAAGCGGAATTACCTATAAAATCTATCATTTTTTTAAACTATTATTGGCCTCTCAGAATAATTCTTATACTATCAGATTAAAAGCAAATACATTGACCATTAAAACATTGATGTTGTTGCCTGTATTAAACATAATGTTGGGGGCAGTAGTTACAATGCATAATATATTCTGCATATTGCAATTGACCTATAAATTAGTTATTACTGATGCCTCAGAAAATGTCTCTCTGACATTGATATGCAAGGGACAGGATCAAATGTCCTACACAGTAGCTCCAATTCCACATAATAAGACCAATGTAACTCTCTAGCATGTTCACAAATGTCATAAATTAAATTATACTTTTTGTTTAGCAAAACATATTGTCAATGACAAATGTTTTCAACAACCCTTTCAAATCGGGTGAAATTTGAAGTTGACATTGTAAACATAATTTCTGATATTGAAGAAAATAAGTTATAGTTTAATACCATATTCAATAGATTATCAAATTACATTATGCTAAAATAAAGAAAATATGTTTGATTACAGAAATTAGAGTTTCTAGCATGAAAGATAGTTTTGTTTTTCACTTTTACATTAAAGGAACTGCAATCTCTCCACCACAAGAGAACAACAATTTTGTAAAAAGTGTGCTACCAGGAAATCAAACTCATAAATTACACATCTGCTATAATATTGAAGCTGTACTATACATGAGGCTGTAATTACTTTTCTTACCAAGACAATTCTAAACATAGTTAAACACAAATACTGTCACAGTACTCTAGTATAGCATTGACCATTGCCCTGCTAAGACAGGGGCCCATTGGTACAAGGTTACATCTTCCAGCTACCGCTGAGGTATTTTGTTATGACAGCTCCATAGGCACGGTGCACTTTGCAGAACAATCACTTCCACTTAACAGAGGACTTTGAGCGCAAATGCAAGTGTGTCTAATCTCCATTCTGACACATTCCTAGAAGGGCTGGCTCACCAGACACAAAGCAAACACACACACACATATACATGACATTCTCCTTAGGAATCCATCTTTGTGTGAAACGATAGCCACCGTCCACTGCACGTGTGACGTAACATGTACTGTAGACACCCACAGAGCCAGAGAAAGGTGGGGGATGGGAAAGGGTCAGTGCAGGAGAGGGGAGAACAGTGGAAGGACGTGGAGTGAGAGATGGGCCCAGAGAGAGAAGGAGGAGGAGGAAACAGACATACAGACAGACAGACAGACAGACAGACAGAAGTGGCCCTTACAAAGCCACCTGCACAGCAAAGCACCGGACAGAATCTGTGGTGCGATCCTGTCTCCAATTAAGGCCAGAATGTTTTATTTACAGTAAAAGAAGTTAAATAAAAATGAAATAGAACAATTCAAGATGACTTGAGTTGCGACTTAGAGAAATATTTGACATGAAAATAAAGCATATTACAGAGCCACACAAAGCAGTAGCAACTAAACTGTCAGAGTCAGAGATTCAAGGAGATGTCAATCAAACTGAAGCTCGGCACAAGCCCCAGAGGAGACATATTCAGCCAACTGAATTCAAAACAATGGTCTGGGTACCCAGGGGCTTTTACAGTTTTCCATATAAATGGGTAAATACACATGTATTCACTGGAAATAAATTGACTATAAAGACCGATGCCCAATGCTGCAATTGCTATTGCTGTTTGTGATGTGCTAAGCCAATAATATAGTTGGTGGTAACTTCAGCAGTGGCATTGTTGTTGCTGCTGTTATAGAACTATCAGACGTGGTAGTGAGCCATGAGTTAGTGGGCGTCCATATTGTCAGACTGTGTTTTTTTATGTGATGTGTTATTAAAAGGATATCTAACAAGTCCTCACCTGTTCAACAGCTGTACACAACCATAGTTCTATGGTAGCAACACTTACAGACCTAATTTCAGAGATTCATGCAAAGTAATGTAAAGTAATGAAAAAAAAAGATCATGATTGATTTCGCTGTTGTTGGTCAGTAATTCATGCAGTAGGTTGGTAAACATAATGTCCTTTAATCAGTGACTTTCAAATTAGGGGCACTAAATGATTTTCGGAGACTTCTCATGCCAATTGGTAAGATTGTTTGTATTCATGGTTGTGTTGTTATTCTGTGTGAAATGTGTGCAGCAAAATAATGCCTATATATTGATTTTTAAATCATATAAACAAAAATAAACTATTAAAAAATGTATAACACTTGATTTATTTTCCTCAACAAATATTAGCATTGAAAATCTGGATGGATTTAGAGAGTAAGAGAGAGAGAGAGAGAGAGAGAGAGAGAGAGAGAGAGAGAGAGAGAGAGAGAGAGAGGGAGAGACCAATGATAGTAATGATTAACATGATTAACAGGCGTTGGTCCATGCAACGCATGAAGTAATTTGCAGCATTGTCAGTTTGGGAGAGATTACGCTTCAGGCCTCTATGAGTGTTTGTGTGTGTGCGTGTGTGCGCGCGTGTGTGTGTGAAGGGGGAGTGAGGGGTCAGAGCTTCCAAAAAGCCTAGCATGCGGGAACACACAATGCTAACAACACGTTCTCATTCCCAACTCATCAAAAATGTCAGCTTGGTCAATGGCCTTTCTCGTCAATTTTCAAAGCGTTAGAAAGCCTTTGGCATTTTAGGATGAAGACTGTTACGGCAAGACTATGGAGTTACCACCGCCAGTTTATTTTAGCTATATGGGCATGCAATCTCAGCGCAAGTTTTAGCTGCTGGTTGTAGATATACAATCAAGACATGTGAAACTGTAATTACTTGAAATCGTAGGCAAAACACAGCCTATACCAAAATATAACCAACTATTTCATTTTATGATTTCAGGTAATTACATTTTGTAAACATGTCTCGATTGTCCGTAGTTGATTGTCGATTGTCCGTAGTATTGCCGTAACAGTCAATGACCTAAGTCTTCATCCTAAGACGCCAAAGGATTTCTAACGCTTCGAATATTGACGAGAAAGGCCATTGACCAAGCTGCAATTTTTGACGAGTTGCGAATGAGAAAGTGTTGATGCTAAAGTGAGGCCCGGGGGTCTGTTTGTGTCTTTGCTAGGTCCAGAGACCCACATGACACACAGCATGTCCAAGCATGTCAAAATCAGGCTTTATTTTAATACATGTGTGTATTATTCAGCTATGGTTTTAAGTTAATGAATTAACTAATATTATGTATTCATAAAAATAAGGTACATTCTAAAAAGTAAATGTTTGCTTATCTTCTTTGCTCATTACTGGCCGTTCATACACATGCTTGTGGAAGTCTTCCAGAATAAAGACAGATTAAACATTCAAGAACAGGAAGACAATACACACACACACACACACACACACACACACACACAGACAGGGACACACAATAAATGTGATGTGGTCTGAAATAAAGAAATATGGTTTTAAAGGTAAAGTCAGCTATTGCAAGCTAAATGCTAATACACTTTTTGTCAAATTCCACAAATATATGATCACATTTTGCTATCTTACCATTCTGTGCATGTTGAAAGAAGAATCCAATACTTCTACACAACCCTGGCTCCGTAAATTGTTACATTAACAAAGTGGCAAACACCGCTCATATCAACACATCCATAGTACTAAAAAATGTCTGTGGATTTCACAGGAAAAACTGTAAAATCATGAAGGTAAAAGGCCGTAAACTCAAAAATTTTTTAATACAGCTTCTGTAACAGTGAAACACTGTAAATATACAAATCAGCCAAAACAATAATGTATGCATCTATTTTCTGTATTACTCCACAGTAAAATAAAATTTCACTGTTTGTATAGCGGAAATGTGCTGTATATACAGCATAACACTGAACGCTTGATAGCCGGCGTGGTATCATGGCTGTCCCAATCTGTAAGCGGGACCTCACATCTACGAAATCGTTGTAGCAAATTTTAAACTAGACTCCATCTTGATAAATCGACCACAGATTTGAAGTTAAAACATACATTTTTGCTTCAAAAACCATTAAAACTGTATTTTGTGACATAATAACCGTTTCAAAAAGTTTCTAAAAGTATAGCTAGTATTGTTATGTGTTTTCTTGACTGCTGTTGATTCGAAATGCATTCTGGGATATTCCACAAACAAGTTCGCACACAAGTCACCACTGGATGCATCCTTGGTAAAAACCGTGAATCGAGAACATTTCCTGGTATTTTGTCCGTTCTTGGCTGGATGCGAACTTGTGAAAACAGAAACAGAAAAGAACGCATATTGAGAAACAGCCACTGTTTTGATTTGAGCACGAAGTTAGCAAGAATGATTGACCATACCTTTAAGGGCTGATGTACACCTACAACATCATATGTTAATAAAGGACCAGTATCATAAATCACATCTTAATCCCTCATCACCAATGGAAACTAACTAACACAAGCAAGCAAATACCTTTTATGTTTTATTTATGTGAATTAAATAGGAGGACACATTGCTTGTAACAATGGATTCATTCAAACAAATTGTATAATATATGTGCCTCAACAACATATTTAGCTATTATATGAAATATTTATTAAAACATATAGGCACAAAATATACTCATATTATGGTTAGATTATTAACTGCTAGAATTTAATAAAACTAATTACATTTAATATTTTTGGCACAAAATACAACAATTTTTGTTTACATAATTTGGGAGCAATATAGGATGCAGGTGGTGTTTGGTCCTTGCAGATGGGTGCATGGTGAAAAATACATGGGCGGTTAACGAAATTAGTCTTCAATAAAGCCTACTGTAGATTAGATTAGGTGAAAGATTGAGATATGCCTATAAACAGAGATGCACACACCTACACCATATCAAATAAGACAACCAGCATCACACCTTCATGTGTATTGACTGAAATGACACTCATCATACTTTTATTTCTCACGTTTCAGTAATGAAAATACTGTTTTAAAAGCAAAAGGAATCTATAAATATCAGAGGAAATGGAAACGAATGCATTATTAATTACGCATGGCTATAGCGACTAAATCAATGCACCTGCTTTCCCGACATCTGACATCTGAACAAACACACACTTACACACACACACACACACACACACACACACGCGCGCCAAAAACCTTTTAATGCACGCAAATAAAGGTAATAGACGACCACGACCCTGCTGGCTTCTCTGGAGGATGACGCTTTTACAAAACCAGATATGGAAAGATGGAGAGAGAGAGAGAGAGATAGAGAGAGAGAGAGATTGAGTGAGAGAGAGATGGAGAGAGAGAGAGAGAGAGACCGGGCTGACTTCCGCAAACAGCTGCTTGTGCTCAGTTTAGTTAGGCAGTACAAGACAGCGAAGATAACAAGACAATTTTGCACACACAATGGCATAGTATAGGTTGTGCTGCCCCCGTCTCCTCATCTGTCAGTAGACATGCGCTCTCAGTCAGAGGGTATAGCCTACACGGACTACGTATAGCCTATAGGCTACTGCAATTATCTCTGTACGCACGCCACACGCACTCAGAAAGATCATCCCCCTATACTCACCACATTTGTCTTTTAGTAGGGAGGCAGTCTTTGTTGGAGGCTGTCACTCCCATGGCCATCTGCATCACCGTTATATATTTCTGGTACTTCATTACTGTCCACTACTACTTCTACTACTCCTGGGAATCCGCGCACCACAAAAGCAGCCTAGGTGAAAGTTCATTCAAACGTCTGTTATTGTCCCCTGGCGTCCGCGGCCGGCAAGTCCCGCTTCAGCATCGTAACGCCATTTCCACGTCTCAACGACTGACTGGGACAACGTTCCCCACGGAGCTCAACAAAAGATGCCATGCCGTCGGAAGACTCGGAACCCATATCTACACTGACTCTGTTCTCTCATTAGAGCTCAGAAATACATGAACTAATCCATTCAGTCCTAGTCAGGAGCAAGTCATTGTTGTGGTTCACCTTGAGGTTGCACTTTTTCAGTGGCGAAAACAAACCTAGGTAACAATGTCCGCGGCGGTTAGCAGCAGCGGCACACAAACGCCTTTATGAGGTAGGGAAGCAGAGCGTCCGCGTGTTCAACAAGAGAGAGGGCGGGAGGACGGGGGAGGGGGGGTGTTAAGCGAGAGAGGGAGAGGGACTGACACGCTGTGGAGGGAGTTTGAGGACCAGAAGGAGGGGAGGATGGTGTCGGGGTGGAGGCGTATTGGTCTTAGAGAGAGGGGTAGCCACATTGTCTGCCATGTAGCTCATAGTTGCAGTTATATGTATGTCTTTGGCAGGCACATGAGTCATAAAGCATTAGCGTAGGGGTGATGAGGTCATGAGGAGGATGCTCAAGTGAAAAAGTGTTCAGTTGTAAAAATGTGTTTGTGTGTGTGTGTGTGTGTTTTTTCATTCTTTTTTTTCAATACATGTGGATTGATACCTGACTGCTATCACAATATATGCAATGTAACCCCCCCCCCCACACACACACACACACACACACATATATACTTTTTAATATACTAGGCCAGGTCTTCAACGTTGTTCGGGCCAAAGACCTCTTGGCTAGAACACGGCATAGGGACCCCCTATCACATATGGTGTACAATATTATTAGAAACATGGCATAGGGACCCCCTATCACATATGGTGTACAATATTATTTGTACACCAAATGTGTATGGTGTACAATATTATTAGAAACATGGCATAGGGACCCCCTATCACATATGGTGTAATATTATTAGAAACATGGCATAGGGACCCCCATCACATATGGTGTAATATTATTAGAAACATGGCATAGGGACCCCCTATCACATATGGTGTACAATATTATTAGAAACACGGCCTAGGGACCCCCTATCACATATGGTGTAATATTATTAGACACACGACCTAGGGACCCCCTATCACATATGGTGTAATATTATTATAAACACGGCCTAGGGACCCCCTATCACATATGGGGTAATATTATTAGAAACACTGCATAGGGACCCCCTATCACATATGGTGTAATATTATTAGAAACACGACCTAGGGACCCCCTATCACATATGGTGTAATATTATTATAAACACGGCCTAGGGACCCCCTATCACATATG
>JAODUE010045605.1:0-18798 GCA_027564755.1 Amblyopsis hoosieri | reverse complement strand
ATTGTTGTCACATGAAAAGATACGCTCACATATTTGCAAATATGTGAGGGGTGTACTCACTTTTGTGAGATACTGTAGATGGATAGATGGTTTAAAAATATATATATATTCATTAGTTTTCTGCAGGGTGTTGTTACTATAATGTAGGCACCTGGTAACAGGAGCCAATGTCGAGTATCAATAGGTCAGGCAGGTTGTGGTCTGTTTTGGGTTGAGCTCTGAAATAATTTTGTTGGGCTGTAGTATGGTTCAGTTTCAAAAGTGCTTGTGTGGATCGGGACAGGTCAGACAGAAATAATTTTGCCGGGCTATGGTTGTGTTCTAAATTATGGGTCTGCTTCAAAATCTATCTTACGTGCATAGCAGTGGAAAATCTGCGGCCATTTATTACACAGGTGTTTTCTGTCAAAACTCACCGGAGAAGAGTGGAAAGACGGCTTCACAGAAGAACGAATCCTAAGGGTCACAAATAGTCAGAACAGAGACAGGTTAGACACACATGGAGAGCAACCTGTTTCTCTAGCAGCACTGTTCCAGGAGCCTACAAGGCACATCTGGTCCTAGTTAGCCAGCTGCAGAGACCGCATTCCTACAGCATTCATTATTTTACAGCAGTGTTTCTCAACATTGGGATGGAGTAATAAGAAGTTTTTTGGAGAAACATAATATGATTATTGCTCGTTTTTTTTTTTTGGTCAAGCAAAAAATTAACACTAATGAACTCATACTTAAGACGATTGACTAATCATGCTCTAATAATGGAAAGACATTGCAATTAAATCATCTCCCATGATGTTGTACCAGTGTACCACCAACATGACAGTGCTTTATTAAATAGTTGCTCGCATTTATCTTAAATTAATTCGCCTCTCATTTCCACTCACTAGTCCCGCCTTTTCTATGCCAGCCAATTGTCAAATATGTAAGGTTAAGAAGAAGCACAATTGATTGGCTGGCATGGACTGTCGATCTCACGCGTAAGAATGTAATAGGTCCACAGTCAATCCCGTCTTCGAAACACGCCCACATAGACACGCATCGCTTTACCGGTAGGCCTCAGAGTCGCGGGAGAATCCCCGGACTGTCATTTGCGGCCAGAGCGGCTTACTCACCTCCCAGCCGGGGTTCTGCAGCTGCTATTGAACCCGCTGGTGGGGGAAGGCATGTTGGAAGCGCCGGTGATCCCATTAGCCGTCTTGCGGCCACCAGATGCAGGCTGCTGCGGTTTCAACATATCCGCAACACCGTCTAGATTGGATTTACACTTTAAAAGTTTAGTGAACAGTCAGATTAACCTCCCCGGCACCGACTAATGTGGCTAGTAACTAGCTGCTCCTGGCCCTGCTTCACAAATTAGCAGCTAAACTAGCAGGGGTATAGTGTTTGTCTCGTGGAGAACGGACACTCCCTGTAGCCAGTACCGTGTCTGTCTAATTGTCACTCTCCGCTAAAAGGGTTTTCTTTTCTCCTGTAAAAACTGTCGCTCCGATTCCCGGCCCCGGTAGTTTCAGTCCGTCTGCTCGCAAGTTGACTGGAAACCGGTGGAGGGGCGGGGGCGCGCTCCCATATGGTTATTACCAGGTGGCGCATGCACGAGGGCTCGATAAGTCAAATAAATCGCGTGAATAAAAAGCGAAATACGTTTTCCGTACGTGGCATTATATGTTTATTGGGATAGGTGCTTAAATAATATTCAGTGTTAATAAATTCAACTTTCATAGTTAATTTTATGAGATGAAAGTCAAATATCTTTTATATTTCCATGTGAGAATGAAATGTAGAACAAAGTTGAATTCCAACTGCGTTGATATACTGTGTATTACGGCTTTTAACATAGTACAGTAGTAATGGCGACCTCCATGGAGCAGTGTGTTTAGCCTAGCCTGCCGTATTACATGTTTTTGTAACTTCAAATATTAAGGTAATACAGTTTCTTTGATATCGAGGTTTATTCTGCCATTGGCAGACTAATCTTTATAGAAAATGTATAGACTGCCTGTACTGTCTGTATGAAATACTGTCTGTATTTCCTAAAACAATATGGTGAATGCTTAATAGTTTCCATTCAAATGTAACCATACGTTTTATATGACCAACAAAGTATTTTTCTTGAGCGCACGGTTGACAGAATATAAAAAGAAACATGTACCGTATATATTTAGGCACAGTAAGTACTAGGTCATAAGGGATAAAAATGTATTAGGATCAGATAGGGGATACGTATAAAAATGGAGCTGGTAGAGGTGACTCTAAGAAAACATATGAGCAGGCAGTGGATATTTGGTACTGTACTGTGTAGGCTAAACAGTCACATCATAAAATGTCTTGCGTCGTGTGATCTTGTAGTGCTCTGCATTCCTGACAGAGCCTGTCTCCTATGTTGGCACGAGGAGCACTGCCCCTCCACCACAGTGTGTTGGCGTGTGTGAGCCGGGCCGCCAGCCACCATGTTGGCCAGCACTATGACGTCATCGTGGTGGGAGGGGGGCACGCGGGGACGGAGGCCGCTGCAGCAGCAGCCAGGGCAGGGGCCGAGACACTGTTGGTGACCCAGAAGATCTCCACCATCGGTGATGTAGACCAGTGGATATCAAAGTGGGGGTCGCCAGACAGTGGAGGGGCCGCAAGATGGTTTTAAGAAATGGAAAAAAAATAGCACATTTTGTTTATACATTACTTTGATGTTGATGAGAAGATGGATGGATGGATTACTTTGATGTTTTCTGCTACTAGCCTATATTAAAATACTATCAAATAATAATATTATAGCTGTTATATGCTTCTGCCATCTCTGGAGATAGCGTGAGTCCAAAGTCTCTGGCATTGTTCTTTTGGGGGTCATGAACTTGTTTGGGAACCTCTGATGTAGACCAGCCCTCTGTGGCTGTGAACTGACCTGTATGTGTGGGTGTTAATGTAATGTAATGTAATCCCAGGTGCCTTGTCCTGTAACCCGTCTCTGGGCGGGGTTGGCAAGGGTCACCTTGTACGGGAGGTGGATGCCCTGGACGGGCTGTGTGGCAGAGCTGGGGACTGGGCTGGGATCCACTTCTCTGTCCTGAACCGCAGTAAGGGCCCCGCTGTGTGGGGGCCCCGGGCTCAACTGGACCGCCAGCGGTATCGTGACTTCATACAGGTACAAGCCTCATACACAGTCACACGGTCCCATGTGAGGCCACAACATGGCGTCATTCATAGGAGAAACTGTTTGTTTCCATCTCATCTCTGACTTTGACTAAGGCACTGTTTATTTCAGGCTCTTACAGACTGGACAAGCTATAATGAAGGGATGAATTCTAGGCTTTACTTTTCTTGATGCAGTCAGGTGGAGGTGAGGCTGGGGGGCTTATGAGTCACTCCTGCCCAGGGATTATGACCAGTAGAACTATATCAACAGATGCACTGTGCAGGGCTGTGCAAGTGACACAATTGCATTTGTATGCAGTTGTTATATTATTTATATTGCTGGTTGGGTAATTACTGAGTCACCCAGTATTCCAGACTCCTTGCCACTGGTGAGTGTGTGAGCATTGTGATTGAGACACTTACAGTTATTCTTGAGAACGCTTGCTAACTTTGAGCTCAAATCAAAATATCCCTCCGCAGCCCCGCCTCACACATTGAAACCAACAGCAAAGCATAGTACTATGGCTTTGTTGTTGTGACCAGTGTTTGTTTATGTTCCTATTTATGAAGCCAGGGCTGTGTAGAATGAAGGAATGTGATTTGATTATTCAACTAATAATTATAGTTATTACATTTTGGCAGACATGTCATACTTAATTCACAATTTCAGATGTATTTCCTGTGCTCTTTGCATAGCATGCCTAAATGTACCATTTGCCACAATCGAGACAGTGCTTAATTTACATGTATGGACCATTTGAACCACACCCAAGCATCCGTCCCAGCTACAGACTGGATGGCAGGATATGACTGTCATTGTATTCCCTGATACCCAGCTGTGTCTGCAGGTCTGCAGCTAAAGTCTGCAGTCACACTGGAACTTACCAAATTAACATTTACCTATGGGGGTGGCCATGACTGTTCCCTTTTGTTCTATGCTGTATACATTTGCATTTCTGAGGTAACATTTTTGTTGCCTCAGAAATGTGTTGGTGGACCTTTCACTTGTGAAACCACACGTTTCTCCCTTGTTGTGCACCATTGTATTATTAAAGCCTGCATTCCTGATTCAACGCTATCCAACGACGACTGGTCTACGTTTTTATGATAGAAAATTATTACTATCAAGAAGTATGAGATGTTTCAACATGCACAGATAACAGTAAAATAGTGAAATGTGAGGAGACATTTGGTGAATTTGACAAAGTGGATTATCTTACAATTAGCTTGCAATAGCTGACTATACATTTTAATGTATCTTAAGATGAGCTCTCTCTCTCTACATGTCTCTCTCCCAGGCAGAGCTCCGGTCCACTCCCAGACTCACCCTGTTAGAAGGGTCTGTAGAAGATCTGCTGCTGTCAGAACCAGATGCAACAGCACCTGGTCTTCACAGAGTCACTGGGATTCTTCTGGGTAGGATCCTGTGATGCCCCTCTCACCATTAACACTGCCCTTTCACACTCTCCTCTCACAATCCACCAGACTACACCAAACAAGAGTCAACAGCAAAGAAATGCTGTTTGGCATTGTCAGAGAAGATTTGACACATTTGTCATGGGTGCAACCCACATACTCAGGTCTGCTGCTCATCCCACAAATGCATGTTCCTTACCAATGTGGCCCCATTTAAAAGGGAAATAATCATGTTTTTCAATGGTATAAGATGTATTGCCAAGAAGCATTGTTACAACAAATAAATAATCTAGCGAACACAAATGTCCTTACTTTTTGTGTTAAGTTTATATATACTGCTTTTATTTGACAGTTCTTACAACTTGGATGTATTTCTATACTGTCATTCAGGTCATACATGGTTCAATATGTCTTTTGAAGAATGATATGGAGTACGATTATAATTCTATACTCTGGCTTCCCAGCAGACAGTGCCACCCCCCTCAAGTCCGGCTCTGTGGTTCTGACCACAGGAACCTTCCTGTCGGGATCTCTGTTCATGGGTCATACCACATCTCCAGGGGGGAGACTGGGGGACCCCCCCTCCTGCCCTGGTCTGTCCCGGACCCTAAGGGACTGCCTAAGTCTGAGGGTGGGACGCCTCCGTACCGGGACCCCCCCCAGGATTCTGAAGGCCTCTGTAGACCTGAACTGTACCAAGACCCACCTTCCAGACCCACAGCCCACCCCCTTCAGCTTCATGAACACACATACACACTGCAAGGTTGGTCGTAATTAATTGAATTAAAACTGATAAGCTTTAATTCTATATCTTTGTTATAGACTAGAAGATCAATAGCCAATGAAGGAGATAGAAGACATGCCATTCTGCTGCAATCTGTGTGATTTACCATGGACCGTTACCATTGCTAAGGACAGAGATCATGCATGTTATGTCTTGTCTGTTATGTATTATTTTATATATATTTTGTTCATGCTTTTGGATCAGTTCAGCATTGCATGATACAAGAACTGAAGAAATAACATACAGTTTCAGACTGCAATACGATTGTCTTTGTTAGCATTATTTACATGCAGAGCATGTGTTTTCACCCTTTATGTTAAGTGTGTCTAGATGTTAACAAACGAGCTGCCGCATGGGGTGCATGCTAGCCTTAAGAAGTGCTGTCTTCTAGGCAGAGGAGCAGCTGGCCTGCTACTTGCTCCACACCACGCCTGGGGTGGAGACGGTCGTTAGAGAGAGTCTCCATCTGAACAAACACATCCACCAGGACACCAAGGGCCCGCGGTATACACACAAGCTCCCTCTACTGTACCACTGTAGTGAAATTCCAATAGCACACACACTACGTATGAAACGCCCAATGTGAGTGTATTATTCGTCTTCGTGTGGCTCAGGTACTGTCCCTCCATCGAGTCTCGAGTGCTGCGTTTCCCTGGCAGGAGCCACCAGGTGTGGTTGGAGCCGGAGGGGGTGGACTCTGACCTTCTCTATCCTCAGGGTCTCTCCATGACGATGCCCCCCGACCTGCAGCTCCGCCTCCTCAGGGAGATCCCTGCCTTGCGCCATGTCCACATCACCACACCTGGTATGCTGGAAGGCCACCGGGGGCGCCGGTGGGCCGCTGCATTAACTCGCATTTGGTTAAGATGCAGTGCTGGTTGCCGGTGCTAATGTTGACGTTGTTGCAGGCTACGGGGTGCAGTATGACTATGTGTGTCCCACCCAGCTGAGCTCGGCTCTGCAGGCTAAAAGCACCCAGGGTTTGTTCCTGGCTGGGCAGATCAATGGGACCACAGGCTACGAGGAGGCTGCTGCCCAGGTATACAGTAGACCAGGGCTATCAATTCCAGTCCTGGAGGGCCACAGCCATGCATGTTTAAGATGTCTCTCTGTTCCAACACACCTGATTCTAATGAATGGGTCGTTATCAGGCTTCTAACGACCCATTTATTAGAATCAGGTGTGTTGGAGCAGGGAGACATCTAAAACATGCAGGGCAGCGGCCCTCCAGGACTGGAATTGACAGTATGCAGTATGCATTGTGGTATGAGGAAGAGGCTCTGTGTTGCTGACCATCCTCTTTCTCCTGCGTGTGTGTGTCTAGGGTTTGTGGGCGGGAGTTAATGCCGCCCGTCACGCCATGGCTCGTCCCGTATTGGCCGCGTCACGGACAGAGAGCTACATGGGCGTGTTGATTGACGACCTGACGACGCGCGGCGTCACAGAGCCATACCGCATGTTCACCAGCCGGGCCGAGTTCAGAACCGCCCTGAGGCCCGACAATGCTGACCTGCGATTGACCCAGCGAGGTTGCACGCACACGCGCGCGCGCGCGCGCGCACACACACACACACACACACACACACACACACACACACACACACACACACACACACACACACACAGCAGAAGATAGATGGGACAGGCAGATGATTTGGTGATTATAAAGTAGGGCTGCACGATTAACCGCATCGCAATCGAAACCGCGATGTGGCGTTGTGCGATTATGTAACCACAAAAGCCTGCGATTATTTATAAATAATCTTCACGTACTGTGTGCATGACAACCTGCGTGTATTTGCTGCCCATAATAAAGATGACTGTCAGATATTGAGATATAGGCATCATGTCAATATAGGCCCCTCTGCCTTGAGAAGCGCAATGTGTTATAAAAACCACGCCAACCGGGGGAAAGCAGCTGTAGAGCTCTTTATTTACTTTGCATAACGGCTCGGTTAACATTTCCGTGATCGAGCAGATGACATGTTTTCAGCGTCGACTGCGTTACATATCATTATTTTGATAATAGATGCAAACTAGCATGCAGAAGCTGACATGACACAATAGAAAAATGCAATGTTTGGTGTTATTTTGAGATCAGCGACATCGCAGAAAGGTAGGCTACTGTGTAAAACATGGTTGGACTGCCCATCCTGAGAATAGGTAGATTTCCCGAATGTCCGTGGCACCATGCAAAAAAAAACAAGAAAAACATAATAGCCTGGTTTCAATTGGCCGTGTTCGCTTTAAACACAGCCTTAATCAAATACCTGTTTTACTTGAGCAATCCAAAATCCAAAAGAGATGAGGTTTGGAAAACAGAGGAAAAAAAGTTGATCTGCATGTACAGTAAGAGTGTTATGCCTCTGGTAAAGCCAAAACACAGTTTGTAGCATTTGTTATTTGTATCATATAGAAGTCCCAATTTAGTAGCCTATAGATTAAAGTTTGATGGGCTGGCAGAAAAGCCTTAGATTTTGTATTTTGCATAAATGTAATCTATATCATTTAGAGACATTATTTAATTTCATTGAATTGCTTAATAATAGCCTACATGTTTCTATAGGCCAATTATGTTTAGTTTTTTCTTTGCTAATTGTCTAAGTGGTTTGAAAATGACCTACCACTACATGTCACACTAGGCCACCAGCATCAATTAATGATCTGCTTAAGAAACAGTGTACTCCTCTAGCCTATATAGTTAGCCTAGTGAAACCATAATGATCTTGCAAGCTTCAGTTTGACTTTGCCATGAGAATCAGTCTGGAGAGGCTTCAAATAATGGCATCTGTGGCCAACATACCATTCAGTGTCGTACTAATAGCTACGGGCGTCATTTAGGTCTGACAGCGAAAGCTACTTGAAAACAACGACAGACAGATGGTTCATCCAATAAACTAAGTATTTTTTTGAAAGTTAAAACAGTTTTGATGACGGTTTTGATGGACGCTTTCCCAGATGGACTTGTGTCTATGTGTCCATGTGGCATGTCAGGTTACTATATTGTATATTTACAAACAGTATATATAGTACAGAGTACTTTTAAGCTTCGATAACAAAGGAAACTGAATTATGAGAGCTGCTTACTACCCGTATATCGCAATCGCAATATTTGCCAAACTAATCGCAATTATACTTTTTGATCAAATCGTGCAGCCCTGGTCACATGGTGAGAAGTGTGTTGTGTGATTGGCTGACTCAGGTTTTGAGGAGGCGGGCTGTGTTTCACAGCAGCGGTACCAGGAGACGTTGCGTGTCAGGGATGGTCTCAAAGAAGCGCTGGCCGCCTTGCAGGACCTTCGTCAGCCCTCTAGTGCTTGGAGGAGCCAATTTGGAGATGCCACCATCAGCCCTACCAAACACATTGAGCTCACGTAAGAGCCGTCATTCAAAGCAGCAGTCAATATGTGGACACCCGTCTCACTCAGTGTCCCCCAGTTAAACCAGCCACACGGCCCGGCTTCACACTAATGTTGTTGCAGTGGGATGGACCTTCTGCAGTACAACAATGTGACCTTTGACATGCTGGCAGCCACCTTCCCAGAAAGCCTTTCACAGTATACACAGTTCTCACAGAGACTGAAGATAGAAGGTAAACATTACTGTTTATTTTACCATAGCGTCCTGATCCCTATGATTCAAATGAGCAATGGATGCATACATCACTCTTAAAAAAAAAAAAAAAAAAACGTTTGTATGACTTTATGACGTTATGTGCGGGTGCGTAGCGGTGTACCGGCCTCACTGTGAGCTCCAGAAGAGAGAGATGGAGAGGGTCCAGCAAGAGGACAGTCTATCTCTCCCTCTAGACTTGGACTATCTTTCCCTGCCTGTCTCTCTGTCGCAGGAGGTCCGTGAAGTCCTGGACCGAGTCAGACCAGAAACAGTACGTCTATACAGTCAATAAATAATTCTCTACGCATGATCTATAAACCTTCCTTCTTCTAAATTTCTAAGATAAGCTGAAGCACTGTATATGATAATATAATACACTATTAATAGCATGGAAATGAGTCACTAGGTAAGCCAACAGCAGAACACGAGAGCCCTTGGATATAACCATTAAAGTATCTCTACTGGATAGTATAGTAGAGGGAAATATACCTGCACTTGCTGAAATCTACATCTCAAACATAACATCACCCTTTCTTCACTCTAAATGCTTGAGGTGCATTGGGAAAGCAACGTGACCTTATTTTCATTCAGTCTGTTCTTTCGTATAAACGTAATGTTTTAACTCAATATTAATGTTTTTATGTGGTACCTACAATTGCGTGCGTGTGCGTTTGTGCGTGTTGCAGCTTGGAGCCGCAACGCGTCTACCAGGAATCACCCCTGCGGCTGTTCTCAACTTGTTAAACTACGTCACCAGGACGGGACGGTCAGAAAAAAAGAGACATTTGGTCGTTATACCACAATGACATTACACTTGAAAAACTTTTTTTTTTATATAGTTTGTATTCTGGAAAATGTACAAAAATAAATATTTAGAGGAAAATATTCATCGTGTTTGACTTGGTAAAAAAAGGTTTCTCCATGTTCGATGTGTCATGGTATCATTGTGCTGAAATCTACATCTCAAACCATCACCCTTTCTTCACTCCAAATGCTTGAGGTAATTTGGGAAAGCAACATAACATTGTGTTCCAGGAACAGTTTGGTCCTGTTCTGGAAGGGTCTTGAACCTTTATGGAAAAGGAGCAAATTTAGTGCCACATTCTCCAACATATTCAAAAACACAAGCTAGGACTCCCAGTAGAAAACAAACAGCGCCATCATCAGTATTGGGAGCAGCCAGTGGTTCTGCATCCTGGTTCTACTGGTTCTACTGGCCATGTGTCCATCCAGCTCATCCCATCCTCCGCTGAAGAAGCCAAATGGAAACCTCCAATTAGGCTGTGCCTCACCCCTGGGGGACTGTGGGTAAACACTTGTGTCAACAAACCTCACCTCCGTAGTGAGAGAGAGGGAGGATGAGAGAGGACACTGAGAAAGGGAGAGAAGGATATCAGTGTTCCTCAGGTCAGGACCCCTACAGTATGCTTCATAATCAATAACCTAAGGATTAATAATCACCTGCAGGTGCAGACATTCATAGCTGTACCTCGCTCCCAGGACATAGCTCTGAGGGTGGCTGAGCCAGCCAAGCCCCGCCCACAACATCTGGACAGACAGGGAGACAGGCAGGACACAGCCTGTCTCACAGTTCTCCTGTCACACAAGCAGACAGACAGTTTCAAGAAGACAGACACAAACATCACATTTCATATGAAGTGTTGCTTAAATGTGTCATTAAGTCTTAATAAAGGAAGGAAAACATACATTATGTTAATACACTTATCAACCATGAATGTGAAACTGTTAACATAATAGTTGATCATATTTAACAAAACTTAAATATGAATTTGACAAAAAGTGTGTTAGCTTACAATCGCTGACTTTACCTTTAAGGAAACATTAATAAACAACATTTAGGTATTGAGGTATAAGCAGCAGCAGGCTATTGTGCATAATATAAGTAGTGTCACTATTAACAATTATTAGTTATTCTATTGCAGCATTAGTGCTGCTAATAGTATTAGTAGTACCTGCCAGTTGAGAGGACACTCTTGGACCAGGACTCTGCTCCAGGCTGGTTGAGACCCGGAGCTCATGGCCACTAGGTCTGGAGAGGCCAGACCCTGCAGAACACTGTAGAGCTGGGACCGCAGATCAGAACAGTTTCTGGTCTGAGATCTGGACCGGGATGTCAGAAATACAGAAAGCTCCCTTTTTAAAGTTTACTTCTTTCATGCAGCTACTGTACATAAATATAGCCTGGTGTTTTTTGCCTCCTACTGGAGTAGACCTCTGGTTCATTTCGAAACTATAGGACAGCCTTTAAGCACTCAGTGTTGCTACAACTGTTTGTATCGATTCATTTAGCTCTACCACCGTCTTTTGAAACACACACTGCCAGTCACCCCCATGGATGCTGATTGGTCTGCCAACAGGGTGGCTGTGATAACACTAATGAGACCAGGGTTTACGGAATATAATCTCAGCAAAAATATAGTCAGGAGGAGCTGGGCTAATGTACATGATTACATAATACATAATAACAACATATATAATATGTATTCTATGTTGTTCTGAAGAACCAATTTGTAGGTGCTCCCAAATGCCAAAGGTAAAACACCTCACTCACATAAATAATATCAGGTCAAATAGGGATTACTGTATTGCCTCTATAGATAAAAGCCACACACAATAGAAGGACATATTGAATATTGACGCATTGATGGGTGTGTGACTCCACCTACTTGAAAAAACAGCCAGTCAGGAGGTTGTGTGTAAAGAGGATGGGGGTGCGGTGGACGGGGTCAATAGAACACTCTCCACCCGGGGACAGGCCCATGACAGTCAGCTGACCCCCTGTCAAGGAACCAATCAAGAGGACTGACAGATGCATTACTGTAATGCCTGTAATGCCACATGACCCACGTGATCATGCGATGTCAGAACTACTGTAATGTACGACACATCACATGTTTATCCTTTCATTAGCAGTTAACATTCAGGACAAACTATGAACCCTCCTTTATCCAGACTGTTATCCAGTGTGTCACAATGAATGTCTTTTGATTGGTTGATTTTAAAAGGAATATTACATTATTAAAACACTGAATCCAGTTTTAGGCAAGGATACCGGCTGCTCCATATCAGTGAAGCGACCAATCACAGGAGAGCCCACTCTAAGGCCGACTGCAGCCATTGGTCCTGCAGTTGATGGGCGTGGTGAAGCCAGCTGTGGGAGGAAGGTGATCTGTGGTCAGTGTCTGTCTGGACCAACCAACACACAAGAGTGTTGAGCTTCTCTACCTGAAACGTCAGCGAGTGTGTTTGTGACAGCACGGAGCCTGTCGCCACGGCAGCCAGCTCCACCTTCACAGTGGCATATGTCAGCGCTCCTGCACCTGTAAACACAAGAGCCAGCTCCACCTACAGTGGGTAGACACGCTTGGTGAGGACTGTGAAACTAAACATTCTTTTTTACATTTGGTTTAGAAGGTAATAATTATTCACATGCCACTGACCTTTGACACCACATTGAGACAGGTGTCATTATCTCTTCTGGGAGCTGGCCATTCAGATAGAGGAGTGACCGGTATCTGAAAGGAAACCGAGACGCTTGTCGATATGCGCTTGATTTAGTCTGATGGACGTTAGAATACTGCCATCTTAAAATGATGACGTAAATAACTCACCAGTAAATCTGCCTCTGTCTTCACTGAAGGCACCTGAAATCTGTCATCAGTTAACAACACTATGCAATACCACAGTGTGTGTGTGCGTGTGTGTGTGTGCGTGTGTGAATGCGTGCGTGTGTGTGCGCTGACCTTAAGCAGGCTCAAGCCAGTCCAGTATGACTGTGCATTGAGAGCAGCTTCTGAACTGCAGCTGCCAGGTGTTACAACCCGACTACAGGAGAAGGAGGCTGACCTCAGAAACCCTGCAGGACAGCACCAGTCAGTCTTACATCATCTAACTCAAGCTTAAGCTTTGTATAGGGTTTACGGCACAGAGACTCAATTATTGATATGAAATGACCACTATACATCTATCAGAACAGCTCATGTTTGGAAAGACCACCACCATTCAACACACTGGAAAGACCAGAGTACATATTTTTGACATGTGACAACTCACAGATATACAACAGAACAATACAAATATAACACCAAAAAGAGCCTGTGATAAATCTCCAGGGGGCACTGTGAGGAATCTTACTGGCAGGGTTCATGTCGACACAGGACACAGTGGTTGTCCCTGGCGACGGCTGGCAGAGGAAACCCCGTACAGATGACTTGGAGAAATAGGTCAGTATTACATCATCAACCTGCATCAGAGACAACATGGTTCATGATGGTTACATGATGATGATGGTTACATCATAAGTGTCTCCAATAAACTCCCAGTATTATCTGACAGACAGACAGACAGACACTTCTACACAGTGGACACGAGCTACCTTGTAGAAAGGCCTGCTGTGGGGTTGATCTACAAGGACAGGGGGCGAGAAGTGGTAGGAGTCTCCTAAAATTGGCGACACCAGCAGCGATGAAGAGATCAGCTGTCCTGAGGTGTTACCTGACGAGACAGGACATGATGAATATATGGACACCATTAAGAGACACTGTTATGGAATATATGGACACGATTAAGAGACACTGTTATGGAATATATGGACATGAATCATGATTAAGAGCCACAAAATATTAATATGTGGATGAGTTATTTATATAGATATGATTAAGATCCAGACAGACATAAGATAGTTTCACCTTCAGATCGGACACAGAACTGGGAGCTGGTCTCTGTGATTAGAGCAGGATCCACATTGGCTCTGAACATGAGCCACTTCTCCACACACACTCCAGATCTGTGAAGAGAATGCCACTGTTGTAAGGACGGCTCAGTCTTCAACATCCTCTGTTAGCAGCGGCGTACTGCAGAAGAAGCTTACACAGCTGTTTCAGGACAGTCATTGAAGACCGTCTTTAAATCGGAGACGCCACAATCCTCTACGTCGCAACAGCAGTCAATGTCACAGAACCCTGGTCTCAAGTCACACAGACACACTGGAACACAGAGAAGACACAGTAGATACGTCTAGTTAAGATAGGTTGTTATGCAGCACACATAACAATATGTCCACTAAGTCCTAAAGGGAATACTCGATTCCAGGAACCTGTGCGCATACACTAGACTGGCTGCTGTCTGAACCTATGTGGTTAAGAGCTGTACTGATTGGATTAGACTGGAACTGAGATAAATTACTTGAAGTTAAAAGGTTACATACTGTATTAGGTAGGTTCGTGCTCTGTACCTTCTGGTGGGACCACTGGCATATAGGTGGTAGCGCTTGTTGCATACGAAGTAAAACTGATCGCAGTGGTGGTCTCGCTGGTCGGGTCCGTGGCGGTGCTCCCAGACTGGCTCGGTTCGAGTCTAGTCGCGGGTTCCGGCGTGCTGCTGCTGGCGGGCCCTGTCGGGTCTTGTGCGGCTCCGTGAGGCCAGCAAGCCTGCTGCAGCAATAGCAGCAGGACCAGAACGGACAAAGACCTCAGGTTCATCAGCCTATACCGGTACGGTAGCTACCGTACTGTAGGCTAACAGACGAGCCCCGCCTCGCTTCAGTAAAGTCTTAAAATGCACACACAGCGAGTGATAACTCTACATATCTTTAATAAAAATGTAAATCTGATGTTCATCGCCAGGCTCTCGTTGCCAGGGATGTCGTCACACTGCCGTTTCTAAGGACTTCTTCTTCTACTCAGGGAGAACCGTGACTCCTCTTGCGCTTCCTGCCGGAGTGGAAGTTAACAACAATATATACTTTTCTCATTAAAACTAAAGAAAAACTTAAACTACACACATGATCCAGTCACAAAATATTAGAAATGTATACAATTTTAGATTCAGTAAAATACATGTAAACTCAACCTCGGATTCTTTTAAACGTATGTTTGCGTTGCTAAGCAACACTGACTGATTCCGATTCTGACTAACGAATCTTTTCGTTTTTGGTGAGAGACAGAAAAAAGTTGCATAGGTTTCAAACGGTAAACTGAAAGAGGAAACCACATGACATAAGGTATTTATATACTGTACATGATATAGCTTTTCTGTGTGTGTGTGTAATATAAAAAAAAGCACACAGATCATTATCAACTAGCCAGCATTACTGGTAACGTACTGTACACTACAATGGTTATGATTACATTCATGTGTGTGCTTGTGTGTTAACTGTAGATATAATCATGTCGCAACAGCAGGATGCCAATGACGTCATGAAACACGCAGAAGGAGACCTGAACATTCGCTCAGTCCTGTAAGAATTTCTATTATACTAGATTTAGATTTAGAAAAAATATACATATAAAAATAAACATATAGTATCTTAAATATGTCTTAAGTCAGTGTTATTGTGAGTTAGTGTAGTTGGCACAAAGTTATTTGCTTGCTGTTCGATCTCCGATGCAGTACTGTGCAGTTATGTCGGTAGTATGCGCGTGTGTTCATTATTCCTGTTGGTAGTATGCGCGTGTGTATTCATTATTCCAATATGCTCCATAGTAGGCCTAATTTTTATAATGCTGTTGTTGCTCATCGCATTATGGTTTCAATCAAGAATACAATTAGTGATTTGTATATAGGCATAAGTAATTTAATTAATTTGACTGCCAGCGATTGCTTTGGGACAGTTATTCAATTTATTAATGATTCATAATTCATATTTTACTAGTATGATGGAGACAGTATTTTGCAAACACACATTCAAATCACTTCTTATATGACAAGTTAATTTATATAAAATAATTTTAGGTTGTAAATCATTATGCAAATATCAACATCAATATCAAGGGTTCAATAAAAAGTCAAAAGTTAAAAGTCAACCCTAGAATAAACCTTAGATGAAACTATAACCGACATGATGGAGATTATGTAAATTAGCCCTGAAAGAGACTAATTACTTCACTGGCAATAGTTTACCAGAACTGGACACTGGTGTATCCAGACCCAATAGTCTAGTGGGAGAAATACATTCCGAATGGCACTTTTTTGTAACCTTGTCTTTTAGGACCCAAATTATGTCTAGTTAAGAATTTGTCATGATGCCAAGGGCAACTAATGGCCCATGGTGGTTTTTTGCCGGCCATTTTGAATTAATGTCCATGCGAATGGTAAAAAACGTGAATTTTCGTATCTCTTGAACCAAATAACTTATAAAGACATTTGAACCCACTTGTCCATATGTGTTTACATCAGGAATCAAATAGAAATTACATTGACATGGTACAACCACTCTTTATAGGTTAAAAACTGTAAAATAACACATTTTAGGCTAATAATAGTATAGTTTTGGCAATTATTTTGCAATATTGTCCTGCAATAACAGTTATTTCTGTTTAATATTCATTGCAATGTTTGCAATAAAGCAAACGGGGTGACCTGACTATAATCTTTACAAAATATCTAAGAATAACCAGGTACTAACTAGCCTATTTGGAGACTGAATTTTCTAAGAATGGAGGGTAGAGAAAAGGATAGTTAGAAATGTGAAAAAGGTTTTATAATGTATGCTAAAAGGTGAGGTCTAAACACAAGACGAGTAATAGATATTCTAAGTTATACTTTGTGTCTTTACATGAAGCACTTATTTCTATTTTCTCTGGAGATTTACAAAACCTAACGTTAAGCGATAAATCTGCTACAATACAAATTAGTACAAATCTGCAGTGAAGAGTCAGTTTTCACTACATGAAAAGGGACAAATAGGGGATTGGGTTTCTGATTTCAGAAGGAACATCTGTCAGTAACATCTCTTCCCTGGTGTGTTCTTCTAACCAGTTCTAACTGACCTAAATGACAATTATTCTGTTATTAGACCTATTATTATTATTATTTTCATCGTACCAAATCTAATGCCTGTTATCACATGAAATGTCAAATTCACCAAATATCTCCTTGCGGCCCACTTCGTCCCATTCACTCTGCGTGCTGAAAACATAATCTGGTAGGCTACTTATACACAGCCCTGGCTCTGTAAATAGTGACTTAAACAAAATGCTGCCTTCGCAATGTGTTTCCAATGTGTGGGCCGGAGCTTCTGAGGGAGCAGCCCATGTCATTGAAGGGAGGGGTGTTCAAATATCAACAAGCTTTCTCTAGAATGACTATACCTTTAATTAGATCAATCAATCAATCAATCTTTATTTATATAGCACTTTTCATACAAATTCATGTAACACAAAGTGCTTCACACTACAACGTCATTAAAAGGTTAAAGGTTAAAAGATAAAGGTTAAAGAGATAGGAAAGTGGTTATAAAATGCAGAAATATTGCCAATATATTGCAGAGGGATATATTTAATATACATCAACCAAATAAATCATAATAAAAAATAAGTAATAATGTTTACAGTATGACAAAAAACGCTACATTCAAAGGGCTCAGGGCTGAATGGGCTGTTCGTAATTCCCCCCCATATCCCCTCCCCCTTTCAACTCTAGGCTATTGCCCAACATTAAGTGGGGCAACTCACTCGTCTAGCTAGCTGCAATGGCCCGTCTTTCAGCAGGTGCGATTGGCTCAGTAAAACAGTATATGTATGAACAGTCAGAAGACAGAAGCACCTGAAGAAACTGTTGAGCCAAATATCCATGTATAATCCATGTTGTGTCACAATGGTTAGTTCAGAGTATATTTCATAGTAAAAATTTACTACAGAAGCTGCACCACAGTGCAAAAAATGTTTTTGCCCATAAAATTCAGAATTAGCATACCTGAACTCAATGCTATAAACACAAATTGTTAGAATCTTATTGTATTTTCCAGCCCATGATACTTAGCCTACTTGTAGTTTCACTGTAAGACACAAGTTGCAAATTTCTTGAACAATTCATTACAATAAAAATGTGTGCTTTATTAATATGGTTGCAGCATTATTAAACCTCAAGTTTTACAATAGGTGTTGTTGTAGAACTAGCGCTTCAAAGCTGACAGGTAGAAAATGTTTGCCAAGAGATAAATGTGTGTATTACATTTTGTAAACTATGTTACAGAAGACACACCATTATAATTAGTTTAGTTTATTTTTCAAACAATTTAAAAAACAGACAATACTGTTGTATCGGCCACATTTCAGGACACTGAAGGACATACATAGAAGTTGGCCAACAAATAAGCAAGTGTCATAGCCTGTAAACAGAACTGAAGCAGACAAGTGTACTGTACATATATTGAAGTCTACTGTATTATCAAGTAGCTGCTGAACATGGTATACAAACAAATAAGGGGATTGAAAATATAAAATAGAATTTTCCTTTACCAAATTAACAAATTAACAGTTTTGTCCTGCATGTTTTAGATGTTGCCTTGCTCCAACACACCTGATTCAAATGAATGGCTCGTTAGAATCCTGATAACAAAATAGGCTACATATGTAGTCAGTAGCTCGGACAACATAAAACGTACGTGGTGCAGGCGAAAACTCACCGTGCTCGCCTCTCTAACGTGAATCAGTGGAGGAGAAGGATGATTCCAGGTGCCGTAGTAGCACGTGGGAGAGAAAGCACAGCTTAGCAAAGCGCAAAATTTTATGGGGCGCCAAGTGTAACACACCCGTTTTCGTGGACAAAATGCCTTATGTGTTACGAAATGAATAAATGTATTACGAAATCATATAGCACTGTAACGCATTTTGTCCACGAAAAACATAAACGCGTTTGCATTACGTCCACGAAATATTTATGCAGGCGCAGCATGTACTTTCGTGCACGGAATTGGCAGATGTAGTTTGCATTTTGTGGACGAAAGGATCAATGCCGCGAAAATTTCACTCACGAAACGCATTTCGTGACTTACGAAATGCATTTCGTCACTTAGTGAATCACGTAATGCATTGGTATGCTATGATGTGCACGAA
>JAODUE010045594.1:0-18799 GCA_027564755.1 Amblyopsis hoosieri | reverse complement strand
ATATTAACTATGTCTAGACTGTATTTCTGATTAATTTAATGTTATCTTCATTGAAGAAAACTGTGCTTTTCTTTCAATAATTAGGAAATTTCTAAGTGACCCCAAACTTTTGAACGGTAGTGTATGTTAATACAAATGGTTAAAGGAATCAGATTATAGAAGAAAAATTAAAACCTTATCCTTTTTGTTGCCATGTCAGAACGTCAGCACCATGCGTATAGCGCCATGCTAATCTGGTAGAGGAAGTGCATATTCCAGTAGCAGTTTAGTTATCTGTACATGTCTTTAATAGATGGTTATATCCCCTTGTACCCACTAACCTCAGTGTAGGAGTTGCCAAGACTCCCTCGTACGCATACGAGGGTGCTGTATAGCCTCAGATATACAGACCCTGCATGTATATTCACCAAAACAACTACAGACTATTTGACTATGCTTGTTCAGTGGGATTGATACACAGACAACAATTTGTCTCTGTGATCACTGTTCCAAACAGGACTTCCACAGGTCTTTTTCCCACCGTAACAACACCGGTACGGCAACCGGGCCCTCCATGAGACTTTTACATAATATGATACTGAAATAACATAACTAAAATAAAGTAAGAAATAAGATGACAGCAGATTAAACTAGACAACAGTCACGTTGCACATGCACCATTTTCTGTAGCAGTGCAGAGTATTGCAGTTACAAGCTAGCTAAAAACTAATTTGAATAGATTTGTTTTTAGTTTTTTTTTTAAGATATTTACAGAGCCGATTCCCTGACAACTATAGGTAATGAGTTCCATAGCTTGGGGGCATAGTTAATAAAGGCTGCATCACCAATTTTCTTATTTCTATTACTAGAAACTTTCAGTAAACCACTGTCAGATGACCTTAGTGTTCTGGGGGGGTATGTAGTTGACCATTGCTTGAGCGATATAGTTTGGTCCTAGCCCATGTAGCGCCTTATATGTAAGGAGAAGGACCTTAAAATAAATTCTGCATGCTACTGGTAGCCAGTGCAGGTCAGCCAAGACTGGAGAAATATGCTCTCTCCTCTTAGTTCTTGTTAAAAGCCTAACTGCAGAGTTTTGAATGAGCTGTAGTCTCTCAATATATTTTTTGGGAGGCTGGTGAACAGTGAATTACTGTAGTCGAATCGGCTAGACACAAAAGCATGAATACGTTTTACGGCATCTTTTTATCTAAATTATCAAACTTAAGCTAAAATTCTCAGATGAAAGAATTATATTTTCACCACCCTGTTGATGTGGGACCTAAAGCTTAGATCTGAGTCCAACACAACTCCAAGACTGGTAAACTCCGATTTTAGCCAGGGTGTTAGTTTTCCTAGATTATAAGCAAACATTTTCCATTTTGCTTAAGGGCCGACAAGTAGGATTTGAATTTTTGACCTCAATTAACTTTAAGAAGTTATTACTTAAGCATTTATTTATTGCCAAAAGACAGTCAGTAATGGAATTTAAAGCTGCAGGATGATTCGGTTTAGTAGAGATGTACAGTTGTGTGTCATCTGCGTAACTATGGAAAGATACACTGCGTTCCCAAATTATATTAGTGAGTGGCAGCATGTATAGTGAAAATAATAACAGGCCAAGGCAACTCCCCTGTGCAACCCCATAGTTGGGTCTCGTAGACACATGTTCTCCAAGACTGACGCAAAACTGCCTTCCTTTGATGTAAGTCCGAAACCAATTTAACCCATTATCAGAGAGACCCACCAATATCTGAAGCCTATTTATTAGGATATCATGATCAATTGTATAAAATGCTGCACTCAAGTCTAGGAGAATAAGGACTGAGACCTTATTCTGATCAGAGTTAAGGTGAAGATCATTGATTATTTTGGTGAGAGCAGTTTCACTGCTGTGATGTGCTCTAAACCCTGATTGAAATTCCTCATGGATACTGTTTTCTTTAAGAAAGGTGTTTACCTGAACCGAGACTATCTTTTCCAGTATCTTACTAATAAATGGCAAGTTTGATATTGGCCTGTAGCTGGTCATTGCATTAACTTCTAGGTTGGATTTCTTTAGTAAGGGTTTTACAACAGCTGTTTTGAACGCATCAGAAAAAATGACAGTTTCAAGTGAGGTATTAATAATCTTCAAAACATGACCTGACAGACTGTCAAACACTGCTTAAAGAATGATGTGGGCACAGGGTCAATTCATGAGGTCGTGGAGTTATTTTCAGTGACAATCTTGCAAAGCTCACCAAGTGTAACAGAAGTAAAAGTTCCCATAGTTACTATAGTTCCACATAATTACTACTGCAGGGTTTACTGTTGTCATCAATGGATAATGTAGTAGTAGGAATGCTGGCTCTAATTGAGGCTACTTTGTTATTGAAGAATATTGCTAGCTCTTCACACTGAGGCTGTGGGGGGGGGGGGGGGGGTCAATAGTGGAGTACAGTCCTCTAGAGGTAAGACGTGACTAACTTTGTCAGGTTTTGCTTAATGACACATGCGATTAGACTCTTGCCTTTCTGGTTTCTAGCTGTTGGCAGATGTGTGTGTGTGTATTTACACATCACAGTCATAGAACTAAATATTTTGTAAACAAACAATACATCCAGTCTAGAGAACAGTGAGGTGCTGTGGTAGCTAACTGTTTGTCAATAATAATAACCCTCAGGAGAGCATTGCTGCATTAACCAGGTAGGGCCCAGTGAAATGTGAAGAGAAATTGCACTACGTCAGTAGTCTGTCAGCCTGAAGTAGCTGTACAGGTAATCACTGTGACTCATGTGAGCACAACATGAAAATCCACTAGAGTCAACAGAGGGATGCCTCTGCCCTCGCACTTCTGCAATCTGCCACACAGAGTAGACTCCAATCTCCATGGAAACACAATCTACCCTTTAGTTGCTAGAGGACTTGCATAAGTGCATGCACGCACACACACACACTATGTTTTCTAGCTATGGTTTCTATTAACATGTGCTTTGAGCGTCATAGTCTTGTGGAAGAGGAGGGGGCCCAAACGCAGTCTGCTCTCACAGACCCCTCTGAAATCCATGGGTATCAGTAGATTAAAGTCAGTACAGACATGAAGCTGTCCACGGTCTCGCTCAGACCCTCAACACAAATCAATGGTCTGATGGCAACACATCAAACTGCTACTGAAAGCATCAGTGTGTATGGTGAGCCACTTGTAAATAGATACTTAGCATGCTGCGCGAAACACTCCATCACAGTCCACCACGAAAATACAGGCCAACACCGACAAAGATAATAGCTACGAGGTGTCTGTGTTGTTCTAGCTTTAAATCCCAGAGGAGACACGTTTTACTGTGTCTCGTCTGTAAAAAAATAAATGGTTAAAACCAGATACACAATAACTCAGACCTATGTGCGATAGTTGAGATGAGGTGGAACGTAAACACTGTTGTTAATATGTGGGCTGTGGAACTTTGACATATCTGCTTAGTGAACATTATTTACATTACATTCACGATTAGGCTAATTTTGGTGAAAATGTACAAAATGTTTGGCATTGCATGTTTCTCTTGTTAAATCAAGCCTTAGAAATGCACACGTCCACATACCTTGGATCCATCCACGCTGATGATGCGGTAGCTGTTGCGCGTGCTGTCGTAGAAATAGGAGACGGTGACGGCCTGCTTGCTGGCAGGCACCCAGTTCTTCTTGGTGCTCGGGTCAATCTGGAAGACGTGGGCCCTGGTGGTGAAGATCGGCTGCTCCCTGGAAACAACGCGGGGGGCAGAGACAATGAGGACATGCGGCATGCAGCTTGTGCAAAGATGCCTATGATGCCAGACCGTTTGTTTGGGTCACCCAGAGCACTCGCGCCTCTAGACTAGCCTGTGCCACAGCACAGGCCTGTGTACCCTGTTCCAGAGGACATGGCCACAGGGGGGCAGGTGTTGATGCAACACAAGCCCTAATCCCTCATGGCAGCCTGCAACCATTAGCGCATCAGCACCTCCCGAACCTCTCAAGCAACAAGCCGGGGTATTACAACACAGCTTGGTTTAGATAGGACGTTTCCCTAGTGCAGCGCATTCATCTGGAAAAAAAACCCTCTTCTATTTCACCTGAACACATTCAAAATGGAATTTGACAGAATAAGAGACCAGCGTTTATGTTTTCTACCTTTCCACTGATATTCCTAACATTTCATGCAATTTCTTAGCAGGGTGTCAATGTATGCATAGTGTGCTGCCAACCATGCACTCATTCCGTTCTATAGAGGCAAACAGTGCAATAGTGTGAGGGTGTTTGGTGTGACCTCACTCCACAATAGCAGGCAACGTGAAAATATGTTGTAACTGCTGGATGTGATGAGAAGCCAAACAAGGGACACAGCACTGTCAATAGCAATGGATTGCCATGGAGTTCAACAACTCGTGGGAAGTTTAAGGCACGATTGTCCCTTTGATAACAATAACGAGGTGTTCAAATCGTATGGGCAAATACTTTTATGATAGGATGTCTCAGCGGTTAAGAAATATAAATAATGGTTTAAAAAAAAAAAAAAAAAAAAAAAAAACACGTCAATATCAATCAATAAGCGTAAGAGTCCCAGCAACAATTAATTGTAATTTGTCAAGACATCTGTCTGTCAAATGAGAACAATCAGGGCTATTGCACCTAGACTAGTTTTAACACAGGGAAACCACTAAAATCACAGACTGACAGACATTCTTTCCATTCCGCATTAGGCCTATAAATCAATCAAGCAAACTTAATCATCTATGCACTGTGTGCAGACTTCGTGTCATTTGTAAAAGCAACTTTTAACAGGTGGAATTTGGGAGTGAGTCCAGGCTCCCTTCCAGCTATGAAGAGCCATTTACCCGTGCATCTGAATCATTTTGCATCAGTTGTGGAAGATTAATAAGACATTGTTACGCCATCAAGAGCAAAAGGCTTTTCAATTATTATGATCTCAGACAAGACACATAACACATTGTCGTGCATGCTTACATGTACACATAACCGTAAGGTCCGGTCATTTACCATGGGTCTCAATCTCTCTCCCACAGACAGACAGACAAAGAGGTTTTGCGTTTTTGTTAAGTGGATTCACTAAATACATCCCTCCTGTATCTGTGCTCCCTATTGAAAGCACGCCTGCTTACATTCATTATTGCATGCTAATTTTTCTTCAAAGTTCAAACAAACAAACAAACCAGCAAGTCACTAAAATATATATATCTGAAAGTAGGCAAGCCATGATATATTCACACAGTACACATATTCATCATCTGGTTTTAATGCACAAATATTGTGAGGTTCCAGTATAAATAATGAGAGAGGGGTGCAAACATTATATAAAAGCCAATAACAATATTCCTTCCATTGGGATTATGGGCCACATAAAAGACTAATAAATCTGCAAATCCCTTTAATCGCAATATCAGAGCAGATCTGCTTTGGGAGCAGCATTATACAGATCACAGTTGTTAATTTACACACGCACGCATGCACGCGCATGCTGACCGTTGCATTAGCATGGTCAGTAGCCAGCCAACACTGGAAGAACAGGCCAAAGAAAAGCCAAAGCCAAGTCTTATACTCAAATATGTTAACAGATTTAAATGATCCAATTTAAAGAGACACTCCAAACCCCATTCCCCAAGATTTACCCCCAGCTGGTGTTTTAAATAATTTACAGGTGTGTTACATGTGTGTGTTCTTCGATGTGAAGGTCTTAATCAGTCTGTCTGTCCTCAAACACCCACACACCTACAGTATAGTGATGCAATTGTTTCTATGGTTTCTTGCAGAGTAGTTTACAGCCACAAACCCAACTAGACATTATTACTAAACAAATTTCCAAAACCAGTACTGGGCCAGGATGCCTCAAATATGGAGCATACAAATATTTATATACATAAATATAATTTCTAATGGTAATGGTCAATAGTCAGCAGACTACTGTACATGAAATAGAGTGCTCCACTATGATACAGCTTCAGTGTTACATTCTAGCAGTACCTTGCACACCCTGGGAAGCAAGCAAGCAATAATGTAATGCATGACTAAGCCTGCCCGAGTTTTATACTATTAAACCACAGTTGGCTCACTGTACGTTTCCCATCCAACCAGTTCAGATATCTCTGTTGTTACCACATGGATAATCCTCATGCAGAGAGACATTTTCGGGACTTTGTTGACGTCGGATTTATCAGTCTCAAGAGCTACACTGTGAATGTCGAGAGCGGCACCTACATTTTAGAAATAGGTCTGAGGAAAGTTAATGTAAGAACTTCTCACGTTTTTTTTTTCACTTTCGCCTACATATTTAATTAAAGTTTTTTTATTTAATTTTACTTTAACTTATTTAGGATGATTCTTTACATATTATTTACTTGTATTTTTGAATACTGCAGAGTCAAGACTGAGGGAGAACACCAATATTGGCCATAAAGTCCATTAGAGTCAAAAGCAGCATTCATATTTAATGTGGACAAGCCAGTTAATTAATTCCTATTGGAATCACTGCAGAAATGTTACTTAATAAACTTCCAGGTATTTATCAAAACAAAGCAATTATATTTAGCTTTTATAGCATTTCTCAAATATTTTGATTTTCTGTGAACCTCTTTATATTGAAGGGGTAATAGTTCTGTCATTATTAGAAAGACAGGTCAGTACTGTGAAAAGATAGGTGTATTAACACACTGCAAATCTGAGGTTTGTGTAGACAAATCCACTTAGACGATAGAGACTTCGTGAAAATAAAATCTCTCAATTGAGGGATTTTATAGAGATTAGAAATTCTAACTGCTAACATATTGGCACACACTGTACACAGTATTGTGAATGTGGCCATTACCAGACCATAATAGGACTCATTAATGTGCCAAATGTGTGGGAACTAGATTGATTGCCATAGTATTTGTGATAAAAAATTAATTATAAAATATGTATAAAATGTACGGTTTAAAAATGTTTGGGAGAAGTTTTATGCAATTAGATAAATACCGGCACATATTATTAGATCCAAGTTTGAGAATACACATACACACGAATACCTGTGAATAATTACAGAATCGCACATAGTGACAATATATTTTTGGATGTTAAAATGTTTTTCTCCTCCTAAACTACTCTAAAAACAACATTTTAATCTTGCTGGCAGCAAAAAAATCTCTATAGTATTGTTAAAGTGTGCAAAAAGTTCCCTTTTCCTTACTGTAACTCATGCTGACCATGCAGATTTCTAGTTTGCCTATGAATTGCATTTGAAAGAAGAATAACATATCAACGTGGATGATATTGCACAGTGACAGATTCCTATTAACCTGAATGACACCAACAACTTCAAATCAATCACATCCCCCACCAAACAAAGACAATAATCAAATGTGCAAGTTGCCAATATCATTGACAAAGCACTATAAAGTAGTGTTGGGCTGCGTGTAAAGATGCGTTTATGGTACCAAGATGTGTTTGTGGTTGTCGTCAGTGAACTAGATCCCGTCTTTGTGCATGTGAATATACTGTATGCATACGCTCAGAACACAATGAGAGACCAGACTGTCCAGTAAATGCATGTCAAGAGACGTAGAACGATGGACTGTTGCACTAGACTCAGATTTTATGGCAAAGCATAAAGTATGCAACATTCGAGCACAAATTAAAAATATATTCTCACATGTGAAGTTAAACACATGACTTCCTATAAAGAGAGTTGAGGCTTGCAATCAGGCTGTTGGAGAACTGCCCCCAGTATTGAGTGGAGTTGTCTCAATGAGCAGCTAACACCAACACTAGGCTTTTATCCAATCGGCTGCTTTATAAATTATGTCATGTTCAAGGGGCCGATTTATTTCCACCCCTCTGATTATACAGCAGTTATAACATATGTGTACCCATTAAGTCAATATAGCCTTAAACCTCACTTTCAATTTTGAAGTCAGACATATTGATGATTTCTTTTTTTTTTAAACAAAATAAAAAAGGAGAGCGCAATATTTTTGTGCTACTTATTTTAACCAATGCAGAAATGTTTTTTTGTCCTTTTTTTATTGCACATGCGTTTTATGAGCTAGCACACACTAATCTCTAGGTCAAAGCATTAGCTTTAATGAATCCGGTAAATTTTTCTCAGTGTCCTCACAAATGTGTTTATAATTTCTTAATTGCCCCAATAATCCATCAGCAGGACAGATGTGGCATGCTGACTGAACATCTTCAATGCACATGCATTCCTTGGAATGCTGACAAAAAAGCTATTCTAAAATGTGCAGTTTTTGTTGTACATTAGCTTATAAAACACCCTGGCTGACACTAGGGCCTCAAGTTTTGAAGGCCTGTACAAATGGCATGCTGAGTGCAGGTGTAATGACACATTAATTTTTACACCCAGAAGGCACCTTCAATGTAAGGACCTGTCCACAATTCATAGATGCTGAAACTGACTCAGTTTGACCTCACGCATTACAAAAAGGGGTATATGGTCTAAAACATGGGCAGGATAGTCTAATGGTCTGGGCTTTGGGCGAATCCCAACCAAATATTCATGAGTTCGAGCACAAGCATCCTCAAGAAAGATCATGTACTTAACCCCCATTGCTCCTTAAGGTGAATTCCAGCCAGTATTGACCTGGAACTCATTTTCCCTCCATCTCTTGCATCTGTGGCGATACTTTGTGACCAAATTCGAATCAAACAAGCGGCACAATTGATCTAAGGAATCCATGTCAAAATTGCCCACAATTCTGCTATGATTCTAAAGAGGACAGATGTTTTAGCTTTCTTTGTTCAACCAGTAGTCAATGCCTTATGTCTTATTATAAAGAAAGAAGAAGGTATCCACAGAAACACAGCACTACAGCAGATGGCCTCCTAGCCATCAACCATCTGGTGAGGAAACGTCCAATCCCTATTAGTCTCCTTTCATTTTACCAATTGTACAGTAAGCATGGTAACCCGTCTGCAAAGTGCAAACCCTCCTTCTTCCCATAATCATAGAGGACTGGGTTGGCTTCATTTTACAATCCCTCTCCCCATGTACTATGTAGGCAGGCAAAAGTACCACCACCGCAGAGCCTTATCAATGAGAGTAAGCCTTTAGCTGTCCTCTACGCAGGCATGCAGGAGATTACCATTTATCCCTGTGTTAGGACTCGCCCTCTCAGTAATGCTTACTTTAAATAGAGATATGCTGATTGTGTTGCTGTTTGTGACCCTTCATTGAGTGGCAGTGGCTTTGGGCAGTCGCAGTTATATTTTGGACAATTCCTAAATTGAAATAGACTCAAGCTGAGACTAACTCCTTTCCACCTTAATCCATTATAAAAATAGGAAAACATTTGAATGTCATGTTTAAAATTGTTATTAACAATGAATCTTACAAATATCTTATGATACAACCACATTTAGCCAAAATTGCCAGTTTAAACCAAATACAGTATGTAATCATTTCAAAAAGTAGTAGATAACCATCACATAACAGATCAGTTAATGGGCAGGATGTTTAGCATGGATCTGCGGACATTTACAAATGGTATACAGAACAATACAGCAATGTTTCCAATAGAAAGCTTGTGTGTATGCATGCAGTTGGCAGGGAATGTGTGCCAAAGTTAATTTGTAACTCAGGACTATTAGCACCAGTAAAGCTTTACATGTGACGTTACGCCTACCATTTACATTGTCAATGTAATTCGTACTGTGAGACACTGATTACAAACATAATCTGGTCTTATTTTTAGTGGAAGCATCTGTCATAACGTAGGAGATATATTTGCTATTCCTTATTTGCTCCATGTTTCCGATGGAAGTCTGGAAATGGAAATGTCTGTCCCTCTCACTCAGTAGGTGTGAACAACAGCCAAGGAGTTTCTGGTTGGCTGTCATGCTGTTGATATAATGCAGTTTCATGATGACACTCTTAAGACAATCACCGCATTCTATTTCAAACTTGCTAGGTATGCTGCATACCTACAGCAGCAGGGCTGTTGAACAGGTTTCACTACACACCTGCCAAATGGCCCAATTGTAATTGGTTAGTACTATAGGCCTATGAAAAATACAATACTCTAGCCTAGGTAATAAGGGCGATATATATTGTATCTGGACACTTACACATTTCCCTGGACACGTATTTAAGTGTAGGCATATACAGTATATACACTGTATATATTTAAAGACTCAAAACAAGAAACGGATTAATAATCATAATATTTGCATAACTGAGTCTACATAAGACTACACTATAAGCATGAAAACATTGAAGGAGAATAATGGAAGATCACTCCATCCCTAAACGCTACACAACGCGCGATATGCCACAATCACTACTGTGCCACTTCCATCTATTATTTGATTTAGATGTCATATTTATATTACACAAACGCGGTTGTGCGTGGGCAGTGTTGACTTTGACACCTTCACAAACCACAATCCCTATTCACAAACGTAAAGATGATTTAGATAACGTTCAGAAACGTTATTAATAAGTTGGTTACATTACAGGGAAATATGGAGAGGTGATGCCAATTTACTGTCCCACAAACTAATAAGAAATGCATAGTAGCTTGCTGATCACTTAATGCAAATCGCCGACTTCATAGCATTTACAAAAAGAGTGAACGAATTTTGAACAGAGGGTTTTTCCTTCAGCTGGCAGCGCGCATACCACCCACACACATCTCGAAAATAATGTAAACGCTTAACAGAGCAACTTTAAGGCTAGGTCTATTCGATATTCGGATAATTGAATGTAGGCCTATTGTTTAGCCATATATGATATCACCGATGTGTTAACTTACCCCATTTCCACGGACTTTCCGGAAAATTCCGTTTGCAAGATCTGATGTGATGGATTGTAAAAATATAGCCTATTTGAAAAACAAATATATCCACCGATGATTAGTGGGCCAATGAGTTCATTTCTAGAGCACCAGATCTGAACAAGTCGTTAGCTAAGCGTGAAGTGAAATTTGAGAAACACTTCTTCAGAAACTCGATTCACCGGGTTGCGCAGGTTTCGTGGATTCTCAGTCCATTTCATGAACTTTTTTACGTGCAAGTACGCGACATTGCGATTCCACTGTGCAATTCCCAACTCCTTGTTGGTGCTCTGAAAACATGTGCTTATAAATTAAGTTAGTTTTATCCTGTGTGCTGCGCATGGGTTGTATCTCCCTAATGTGTAGGCTATGTATAATATGAGGCTTGAGCTGCAGCAGCGACACTGAGCGGCTTCCACCTGCTCACGATTATTTTGCCACCCACTCTTCTATAGCGGTTGTGGCATCGCTGTTGAATCACTACACATGTATTACAAGCATTTTAAGCTAAGTGACAAAACAACATGAAATAAATGCACAAATATACGGCAACAAATTAGGAGGACTTACATTTTTCAAATTGTTATTGGATTCCAGCATAGGTTAATAAATTGCGAAACCAGAAAGCGACACTTTCATGGTATCACTGAAAGTAATTGTAATAAGCTTTAAGAGCAAAATCTCGAACAATATTTCGTTGATTTTAGATCTGTGTTGTTGCACTTGCAGGTATTGACACATTAACTAATGACACGCAAGCTGTACAGGTGCGTTGATTTGGAACTCGTGCGTACTCGGAACCATTAGGAGCAGACAGTTCTCAGGGAAGAATTATAGCGGCGTACTGTCTGCGGAATTGTGTCCTGTTTATTTATTAGTGCTTGTGTATATGTGAAACTATTTATCAGGTGTAGTCAAAACTTTACTTGTTGTTTAAATGCCGTATTATTGTACTTAAAGGTTCACGACAAAATGTGGCTGCTATTGTTGCTTTATTATGACATGTTTAATTGTGCTAAACTAGCCTAGCCTATCTTTATCTTCCTTAGTTTACTACCGGTAATTGCTTCACTGTAGCATTTGCTAATAGTAGGCTATTTGCAGCGTGGTAAAAGGTACCGGTAGATAACTGTTTTTTTTTTGTGTGTGTTCTTAGGATGACTGAAACTACTGAACCCCTGCCTGACTACGAGCAGCAGTTTGCCTACAGGTTTTCTACAGAAGACAGTGAATATCAAGAGTATCTTAAGCAACCAGTCGACATCCCACCAATTGTGGAGGATTGGAGTGGACGAGGCAGTGGAAACGGTAGAGGCAGAGGGAATAACAGGTAAAAAATAACGTTTGCTGGCTAAATTATAATTTAAATGAACAATGTCCCCTCGCGTCTGTGGATAGGATAACGCTGTTTGGCTCTGTGTAATTCAGGTATTCTGATAAGCAAGAATTGGACTTGGTATTGCTAACGATGCTTTATAATCAGCAGCACACATAACCCTAAACAGACCAATTAACATTGTCATCCTCTTATACATGCTTCCTCTCTCCCATGTCTAGATTTCATGACCATCGTGGATACCGGGGTCGTGGGTGGGGAGGGGATCATCACAGGCAACAACAGTGGCAAGATAGAGAAGGGCGATGGGGACATGGAAGTGGTGGACATCACTCTGGCTCTCGTGGTTACAACCAGGAATACAACTCCTACAACCAGAGGCCACCTCATGATCGCTATTAATACTGATGGACATTTGTTGTGTTTCGCTTAAGTATTCCATGGTTCAATTTTGATCAATGTTAAGTACCTTAAAAGGATATTGGTTTATGTAGCTCAGAATGTAATTCAATTATGTATTTTCAGATAACGAACTATTTCCATCAACCTTCTATAATCATAAAAGCAGTATTTCCATTTAGTAATTAATTAAAACATTTTGTACAACAATACCTTTGCTAGAAAGTTTAGCAGACTTAAACTTAAAATATTTACAATAATGTTTTGTTTTATTCTTGATTATTTTCTAGAAATCAGAGAAAGCTAACTATGCTAGCAAGCTGCTACATTACTCATATGTTGATGTTTTTATATGCAATGATTCATTGTGTACATTGTAAATATTCAGAGGGTCTGAATGCATTAATATGTTCCAATAATTTACTGTGGTCAAAGCCATTAAACATCATAAACACTTGATTGAATCACAGTCTATTTCTCTTAAGTGTTGTGCACTGTTTTCTACTCCTCCCCCTGTAGAGCTCCTGAGCTCCCATTGTTCTCGTCTTCCTGTTACTGTCCCATGTCTTTCATGAAAATAGATGTGGTTGTGAATACTATAGCAGATAAGGAGTGTACTTTTTTTTTTAAACTAAAAAAAAACACTGTACATTTATAAAGCATTTACAGGATTTTCCTACTTCGCATACTTTTGTACTGCATATTCTTCAATAAGTACATTGTGTTTTTGTATATATTTCCTAGTAGTTAGTGAATTAAATCTCATCCACAAAATTACAGCACAGCAACAAGTAGAATAAGGTTGCATGTTCTACAATACAAATGTGAATGTAGTGAATACAAATATTTCCAGTTTTTAAATCAGATGAGATGTGTAAACCTTGATGTTTTTTTTTCTTTCTCCTGAGATACAAGGTTACAGTACTCTGTATTGTCACAGTCACCTCTATGTTTCGCCTGTGAAGAGACATTGCCAGAATACAAATATTAAATAAGTGACTTTTTTTTTTGTCAAAGTGTGTACATTATCAACCATGAACTCAAGTCAAGTACAATTAACGGTGTATTGTAGTTAATGTGTTATAAGGACAGCACTGCTATATGTACCTCATTGCATGTGTTTCATTGGCATTAGTTGTCAGCCATGATTATGCAACAATTCAGAGTTTTGGGGATTTTCTGACCGTAGTGATGCTGGAGTTAACAGCTGGACTGCTGCCACAATGTAATCAGCAGTGATTATTAGGGTAGGATGATAGGAGGTTGTGGAACTGGCACACAGCGGGGAATACTGTCATCATTACCGTAATCAGTTAGATGATAGGCCTGGCAACGTCCTAGTTACGGGTGGCCTTAAAAGAACAAAGATGTTTGGAAGGTTGTCAGCCAGCTGAAATACCCTGGGTTTAGTCTGACAGGACCCGATATGGGCCTTCTCACGTATGTTCTTTAGAAAATGTGTACTTCATCACAGTGGCTTTGGATAAAAGCATTTGCTAATCAACTTTAATTTCATGATAAATATTCATATTTGTGGAAAAATGGTATAGGACGTCAAACTTAAAATAATGAATTAATTATACTGGGCTGTCGGGACAGTTTATGTATTGCAATACATTTGCCACTTTACTATTTGCGGAGAAAACAGTAAATAGATACACTTATTTAATATTTGATTGTACTTCTAAGCGGCTCTCCGTTTTCAAATGCAGCGGCTATTGCATTTTAATGAACAAATCATGAATGCATAATTTAGTAGAGAGAGAGGGTTGCGGCGGTGAAAGTAAAAAGAGAAAAAGGGGCCATAATAAGGGACCATGGTCACCCCTTGTCTGTGGTCTAATTTGCTGTGCTGTCAGGGCTCGAGTTGTTGTGTTTGTGACGATGCGATGTGACAGCGATGGACAGCGATGCCTGCATGCCGGCAGGCATGCCGTAATGATGAACCCATCCTCCATACCCATTCCTCTATATCTCTCCCACATCTAAGTGCTACGCACACACACACACACACACACACACACACACACACACACACACACACGCATGCACATGCATGTGCAAAGTGCCCCCCCACCTATGCAGACACACAAAATCAAATCCCCCATCCCCTGTAGCAGTCAGTGACCTACATCTAGCGTGGAAGAGTGCAGGGGCTGAGGTTGGACCAGGCCAGCCAGCCTCCAGCAAGGAGAGGGTTGTATTGTAATGTGTGTGTGTGCTGATGGCCGCTGTATACATGAAATGCCACGATGTGTATGTATGCGTCCCAGGCGCTCACATATTCAGCCATATAAAATGTGCAGAGCACCCAACACCATGTGCACACACGGAACAGCATCACGATGTGGCAAAACAACTATGCTAATCATTGTTTGGGTGTTCTGCTTGACACTGTTCTTTCCCATCATGCTCTACAAGATAATACTGATGCAGCGCAGACCTTGAAGAAGAACTTGTTTGGATTATGACTAATGCTGCTGTCTGAAAGGTTGCAGACACGAAGGGGTGGGGTTAAAAAAATAGAGTAAAATAAATGTCCACCTTTCTTTCCAAAAGTCCTATATCAAACCCAAAAAGCTGGCCATGGGCGTCCATTGCCCAAGTTCCCTTTGATAGTGCCTTTGTGCAAATGTATGAGTTATGGGCAGAATGAGACCTGCTTAAATCTCCCATTCTCACTCACTTTGCAGTCCCACTGCTATGCCAGAGGGAAGGACTGGCATGTCACTTTTACTGACAGTACAGCATACCCTTACTGTACAGTAAAGCTTCTATTTATGTTCTCCAAACAGTTTGACTAAAGCTACAATGTGTCACCATGATGGTCTTTTGGCATTTTAGCATGTTTGAAAGATTAGAATACCAGAAAATTATACTTATAATTAATATTGTTTTAACTGGAGCATTTTGAATTATTCCAATTAAATTAATTAAAATTATCAGATGACTTTTGAGAAAAAATATTTTAGTTTCTGTGTACAAGCAGCCCTGGGAGTGATTCCTCAATTTGAACTACTAAACTACACCTTTAATTGCTACACATAAACAAAATGACACAATCCTCTAGCTGATTTAGCATTCAACTCCTATTATCCAAAATCATGTTTTAACGCTTGCTTCCAGATACTAATGCACAAGCAGCTACAGCTAATAAACATTAGCCCCCATCGCGACATATACACACACGCACAGCGTACAGTGTAACAAATCAACTAAAAGCCTCATATTGGCCATAATATCTCAGACATATAAAGGAAATCGTTGTTCTACTGTATATAAAACGTTCCACATTTGATATAATCCATCAATAACCATTTGTTTTCACAGGTAGAATACAACAGACCAATTATGATCCTGCTGCAGTTTATTTATCCGAACATAGGTAGAATATAATACCTTTCGATTATGCATTACTAATACCAAGGTACATTCTACTGTAAGCATGTCTGAGTGGGCAGTCAACAGGAGAACCTGGTGAGTCACCTGGCAGCCAGTTGATCATTTTCCTCCTCAAAGCCCACTCAGTATTTTAAAACTGGCTGCAATTTAGTGGCATTAGATATCTTTGAGAGTTTCATGTTTTTCCTTTTGCTTATGAATTAAATTAACACACAAGGTTATTCATTTATTACCTACCGCAACTGGATTGTGGCAGCACATTTAAGAAATAAAATATTTGATTAAATAATGTTTTAGGGGTAATTTAATTTTTAATTCAATTGCATTGCCGTTTGCTTTCAACCATGCCAGTAAATATAAGTATTGTTAGATGGGTTTGAAAAAGACTAGCACTAGACTAAAATGGTGTGTATGTTAATTGAACACTGCTTGATGGACAGTATTACATTTCACATCTTACATAAAGCTTATTTTATGGCTCACATCTGCTGAAGTAGTCCCGAATATTAATGCATTTTGAATGCTAGATTTTGGCACCCCCTAGCGTCGTAATAGTGAAGTATACTATGTATTGTTTCACAATTGTTTAATTAATCAAAGAAACCAATACTTCTTAGGTTTGGTTATAATATTTATTGTCAAAATCTACAACTGAATGCTGATTCCTTTCTAATATTTTTAAGATTGCTAGATCACTGCTGATGTTCAAAACACTGCGGTGCACACAACTGTGCTATAGGATGAGGTAGAGAACAGTGTGCAGCCTATGAGAGCTGGAGAAGTAAAGAGGTGTTCGAGCCACGTACAGTAGCTCAAAAACATAACATTGCTTTCAACCACAAGTGAAAATCTAGACACAAATCGAGGTGAGCCTCTTTAAGTATATGCTAATCAATATTGTGGTTTCATAAATTACATCATGTAGGCCTATAAAATCTAGCTGGTATACAATGCAACATTTCAAATGAAACATATAAAGATAACAGCTAAATAGATGATAGATAATCCACAACAACATAAAATAAAAATATCTACTCGGTTAATGTATTCTTCTCAGCACAGAACAGGCAAAACAATGTGATGAAATGGTATTGATCAAAAGTAAGTGCTTGTTTCTAGTTCGACACAACTGCCACTAGACTCTGCATTAGCACTGTAAAAATGCACTGACAGAACACCAGTTTTAAGTAAATTTACAACATTTTTTTAAACCCCAAAAACTTTCTAAAAATGTACCCACTCACCAGATTCAAACTCCAATCTCAATCAAAAAACATTCACGCACACTAACATTCCTTACTACAAGAATTATACGAGGCACAGTCTAGCAACCAAATCCTAGAAGTACTCTGAGTTTTTTGCTGGTACAATGTTAACCGTCTGTCTGACAGATTAGGCTAGGTGTAGTAGATAATCTCTGGTATCTGCCCATCTTCCACAGAAGTACCATTGTTATTTCCAGGTGAGCTGAAGAAAAAAAATGTAGTCTTGATCCCTGTTGACAATTCCTGGGTGACTTTCTTCAAACCTTTGGTGCCATAATGAGAGTCTGGGCCCTGTTTTGAAGACCAAGTAATATGCACTCCAATTAACATGTAACATTGCAATGCTGGTGTATAATGTAGTATTAATAATGTATTATTTAATATATTTACTGTAGATAGATTTAGAGTGCAATGTAAATACTGACAGTAGTTAGTTGTACTACAGTAAGACTTACCTTTAAGGTTGCACAAGCTGTGTAGCTAACATTGGGTAGTATTTCCACAGGCTCTTTAAACATTACTCGGAATGTGCTGGCAGTGCCATCACAACTGAAGCCTGTGTCGTTCTGTCCAAGTGTTAGGCTTTTGTCGCTTTCAATAATCTAGTGGAAATGGGAAAATCCACTGAATAACAAGGTCACATATGACTTCTTCTTCGACATAAAATAGGTATGCTGATATTCACCTGTATGTTGACCTGATAGTCTGTGGGTCCATGTATTGAACCATACAAGCCAAATCCCACTATTGATATTCTTCTATTTACATTAAACCTGTAGAGAAATGGGAATGACTGGATTTAGTTCAAATACACGCATCCATTATTTTGTCTTGCCAATCTTGCTGCATTCAAGACAACTCAGAACTTCTAAATCACATTAAAACTTCCAGCCTTTTATATAACTGCACTCAAGAGGCCAGGTGAAAACATGAATGCTTGCCATAATGTGGGGGTTTGCTTCTTAAAAGCACTAACAAACTGGGAAGATAAAAAAGCTTTGAGGATGAAACAAGTGAATATAGATGACAGACCAATGAGTACAAAGTCTAACAAATATTCCTGTATTCATTATAGAATTAGTATATATTATATAATGTATATAAAAGTTTTAATATTCTATAATATTATTCAACTTGAACATTATTCTCATTTAAACAATATCCTCCATTAGGGGTGTAACGGTACACTAAAGTCACTGTTCGGTTCACACCGCGGTAATTGTTTTTTTACAGAAAGTGCCATGGAAATATAGGCCTAGGCATATTGTATACACAGAAATATACTATAAATAATTATTGAAAATTAAACATTTTAGTAGCTCAGCCATATGCTCCCTTTCCCAATCATTTCATTGTTCCAAATGGTACAACGTTGTATTGTTAATTGTTTCTCACATGACTTCTTCATATCTATTAATACACTCATCATTCTACTTCCCTGGCTAACACATGCCTAATATTATGCTTATACTGCACAATGCATGGGGCGGCACACCCCCTCCCATTCATTCTCACTGGTGTGTTATGCAACACATGCACGCACGCACGCACGCACACGCACGCACACACACACACACACACACACACACACACACACACACACACACACACACACACAC
>JAODUE010045583.1:0-18799 GCA_027564755.1 Amblyopsis hoosieri | reverse complement strand
ATTGTTGATTAGATAATTGCATTAATGAGGAATTGAACAGGTGTTCCTAATAATCCTTTAGGTGAGTGTATATATATTCTTTTTTTTGTGTTATTTTTGTTATTTTATTACTTGCAGCTTAATTGCAAGTTTATATTTTAATAATCTACTGAATCAAGTAAGACCATGGTAAAAAAAAAAACTGATAACCTGTGCTGACATGTTGCTAAGACACGAATGAGACAACATTCTCATAGGCGGTCTTGGAGAAGGAACGAATGCCATCTAGCGGTGACATCAACTCTACCCACTCAGCTTGTATGTCTGGCAAACAAAACCATGTGCTTGCTGGAGGTATGCGCATCACTACTAGTTTTACAGCTCAAATTTAAAATAACAATGTGCAGTTATACCAGTAGATAAATTCACAAAATAAGTCACTTATTGATTCCCACCAGTCAGTGAAGAGGGCATACACTTTCTGCAGCTCCTAAAAATGTATTATTAAACTCATCAAACCAACAGGAAGACATGGATCTAGAAGCTAAATGGAGTATGGATCAGTTTTAATAAATAGGTATAGTGATATTTGAGGTTAATTGTTATAGCTGAAACAAAGTTAAAAGAATAAACCAGCATATACATGGAAGGCAACACATTATGATCTCATGCACAAGGAAAGAACTGCACTCAGACAGCTGTCACATTATAATTTCCAACTCAGACCTGTTAAGGAAACAACATATCAATGGTTTGTGCTTACTTAAGACAGGGGTCGTCAGTTGCTCATTAAGTCTCCAAAGGTCAGGCCAATGTTGACAGTTTCACAATTTTTGTGAGTGACATTTCGCTCAGGTCTGAACACAACAGCTGAGTTAGAGCGCATTGAAGTAAGGAAGACATCTGAGAAACACACACTTACTTATAAAAAGGTAGATCACTGTTAAATGTGTTGTTGTTAAATTTGAGATACAGTATAATGCTAATTAGACAATTTGTTTCAACAGAACAAAATGTACTTCCAGTCTTTTTGTGCGTGTGTGTGTGTGTGTGTGTGTGTGTGTGTGTGTGTGTGTGTGTGTGGGGGGGGTGTTCTTAAAACAGAATCAGCTGTTAAGTTACTGGTGAACATCACAGACAATTTTGGTTAATTACCAACATTAAGGTCAACCATTCTCAATAGGTCATTATGGTATATGGAACAATGTGTACCAAACACACAACTTAAAATGTTTGCATCGTGTTTCTGAGGTGGTGGTTAATAATGCAAATTAACTATTTTAATCCTCGGTTAGTGAGTGAGGAGAAATGGTTCCTACGCTCACCAACGTCTTCTGCAATCAGAAAAAGGCTATAAAAAGGTTTATGCTGCTAAATCGCATGGTTCTTCATCATAACCACAGTGATGCTAGGATGGCTGCTAAACTAAAAAAGGAAAAATAGAAAGAATTTGGTCACATTACAGATAAACCCCTCCCTATAATATGTACATGTTAAATGTGCAACATCAGCAATAGGTTGGCATTTCCATGCCATCTAACTTGTAACCCTGGTGTATTTCACACATACAGGGAAGCGGATGATCCGTTCTGCTTAAAGCCTGCCAGACTGAGTGAAACGGAGCGTATTATAGCACGACTAAAGCGCGTGTTCAGTCCCACCACATCTAATTCAAAGTAATAAGAGCATCCGTTAGTCTCAAGGAGTGTTTAAACAGCTATTGAGAAGCTTATACACTGCCCTGTACTCATTCGCCCATCCAGAACGCAAAACACACCGCGCCCAGTAACCTTCAGGTCCTCAAAAGGTGATAGGGAGAGTGCACAGCTCTGTTAGCGGTCATGGTGTAGTGTGTCCTGCATGTATCACAGGGTGGAGTAAAACAGGATGTAGGCAGCAGATGACTTGACAGAGGAGGTGGAGATTTCGGACACCTCGTGGTCGTCAAACTTGTACCAGCGCTGTTTGGGGGCATTCTTACAGTAAGCTGTGTAGTGACCCCCGTCCAAGCCCCCATAGTGGTTCTAGGAGGGAAAAGGAGGATGGTCAACTCTCACAACAACATCAGTTTGGGTTTTATTAGAAATTACATGCACGACGAGTTTTCTGAATGGTGTTTATGTTGTTTCATAGCTCACATAGCACTGGGTAAACAATCTGCGTCTAATGCGTACAATCAGGCAACACAATATCATCCGACCTACACTGATGGTGCTACTTACAGAAACCCCATAAAGGCTGTATTTCTTGAGGCTCTGCTTGGGTCCAATGACATACTGGGCCAGGTCTAGGTTGTCTAGAGAGAAGTCCACAGATGTCTGCAGCTTCTGCTTCCATCGGCCCTCATAAGAGAAGCTGCAAAATCAAAACATTGAGTGTATGCATACAACACAGAAAACTAGACTTGGTACAAGAAGGCTAACAAAAACATTAATATAATTTTCAACATTTTGAAGTGTATAAAAAAAAAATAAAAAAAAAAACACAGTGTGCTACGCATGGCTGAGAAAAAGCCCTGAAAATGCTTGGCTTGTGCAGCTGCTCTAAATGGATTAAGTCAAACACACTCTACTACACACCGTTTTAAGTGAACCAGGAGAATTGGCGGGACCTTCCAGATCTCAAGTTTCTTGGTTGAGTCTCGATGTGCTTTGCAGTGTCTGCAGAACACCTTGTTGTTGTCAGTCAGCTTCTCCTCTTTGGAGAAGAGTTTCAGACAGTCCTGGTGGACGGTAGGAACACAAATTGGGTGGTTAAACTCAAAACACAATATTTACTTTTTTAAATTTGTTTAATTTAAAGTAGCGCTATATAACTTTCTGCCACTAGAGGTCACACCAAGTGCTCCGGGCCGCACACACTCGCACACACACGTACGCAAACGCACGCATGCAGCAGCAGGCCCGGCTATAAAAACAACGAACAGAGGAGCTGGGATTACAACACAAACACGGAGTGTGACGTCCTTCTCTCCTCCACTATAGCATTACATCAAGAGAAACAGTTGTTTGCTGCTAAACTACTGTTTCAAACGTGGTTTAAACGCACATGCACTCGTGTGTGTTATGAGGCTGACCTGCAGGGAACATTTGCTGGTGGAGGCAAGGGGCAGAGACAGATACATGAAGGTCTCGAAGGTGCGGGACTTGCAGTGGCAGGTAAGACACTGCACAGTGGACTTGAACTGGCCCTGGAACAGGGCCACGATGATGGACTCATTGAGCAGCTTGTGCTTGCCCCACGCCAGGTCTGCCGCCTTCTGGTCATCCAGATGGTCGTTTTCCTCCTCTTTGTACCGCTTCCTGTTGTCTGCCTGCCGCGGGGCATAACCGGAGAAGACAACATGGAGCTCGGGCAAAAAGTGTAAAGCAACACGTAATTGCTGACACTAACGTGTAGGGAACAAATATTAGGCTGAAACCTGGGAAGAACTAGAGCTAATCATTTACCAACAGCCACATTGGCAAGAACATATTCTAGCTTCATTACCAAGCAGTAACTAAAAACACTTAACTAAATAGTCTCCTTAACAACGATGCACTATGATGGCGGTCAGAACATTAGACAACAAAGAAAGGAATGATATGGGATGAGATGGTGTTGCATGAGAAATGTTAGGAGCGAGCTCAGTGTAATCCCCGCCCTCAGACACATTGGTTGCTATGCCGAAGGTGATACGCTGCAGTAAAACACTGTAGGACTCCAACATGAACTGACTTTGTATTGTAGGAAACCCCCTTCATCCGACCCCCCTGCTAATGGTTAAGCGCAGCCACCTCCCTTTTACAGATAAAGCCAGTACAGGTCAGGTCAGTACAGGCAGTGAGGCGTGTTGTGGAGTCACATGCACGGATGTTCTGACAGAGCATCATTCTGACAAGTGCAGACACAGCACACACACGCACGCACACACACACACATTTACTTACTCTCTAATTTCCCATCAAAAGGAAACACAGCATAAAAAGAAAGAAGAATATCAAAATACTAAATGATGGCAGAAGGCAGATATTTAAAGGATATACACAGTCCTAATATGTCTGGATTCAAAGAATTTACTGGTAAGCAATGAGTCAGTAGCAGACCAGAAGAAAATAACTGGTTAGTTAACCCATCACAGCAGCAGCCTACAATAAAAGCATCTCTTACAGCGAGGAGCTATTCAGACGTGTTCACTATTAGTGTCAGTAGCTGGGTTTACGTGGACTGGACACTGTGTTTTGTCTTTCCCAATGGAATCTTTCCGATTGACGTTTCGGGTTACCTGTTTACATGGGACGTCACGTAATCGGGTCTGGTGTTTACACGCGCTGTCGCAACTTATCGGAATTGATGTTAAACGCGCACATATTATCTAGATATGTCGGAGCGTGAGGCTATTTCTGTGACTGCTGGAGAAATGTACGGCTCCAGATGAGGTCACAAAGAAACAGAGAGTAATATGCTGGCTCTGGCTACCTTAACAAGTGCATTGGCTACACAAGACACCGCTCCACTTACCTTGTTGAGGTCCTCATGTAAGCCGTCCATGAGGAAGAGCAACAGCTCCTGGGAGTCCTGCTGCTCGCACCCAGAGAACTGCTCATTGATCTTCCCTATGGTGACCTTGAAGTCGCGGGGGCTGATGCACTTGTACAGGCCTGACCATAGGGTCTTCATAATCACACCGAACTCCTCCGCGACCTCCCCCTTGTGGCCCAGAATGTTGGCCCTGCAGGAGGGACAAGACGCGGGGGTTTATTGACACCGTTCGGCTGCCTGGTGATTAGACGAACACCAGCCATGTTGTCACCTGTTGATGTCCTCCATGTATAAGTTGTTGTTGAAGTAGTCGGCCATGGCGGGCGTGTTACACAGACACTGGAGGATGGAGTTCATGTAGCACGTGTTGCCCAGGTTACGCAGGCCCGTCAGCGAGGCCCCCAGGCCCCCGAAGATGGGGTTAAGGCTGCGGATCTTAGCGGCTGACGGTCGGGCGATGGCCACTTTATCATAGGCTTTAATGCTGGCAGGTCTACGGGCAGAGAAGTGGTGTCAGTGCTGGTTTACAGGCCAGTGTGTGTGGCAGAAGTACACTCGTGCGCAGTGCGATTTAGATGCTACTTCTACAGTAAGATCTCAAAGTGACAGGCGGTGACCTAAAGTGGCTGGCAGAGTTAGAAAACCAACCAAGCCACCGCTCCTTACGGTTTTAGCATGACTCAATCTCTTGCTGTGCCTTACTTGGTCTCTCTGTTGATGGTCGGAATGGCAGCAATGGCGGGGGCAGGGGGTTTCTTCTGGGCCTCCTCCCTAAGGTCCTGGCTGATGTCCGGGGAGGAATAGGAGCGCTTCAGTTTGGACTGATCTCGCTCCTGCTCCTGCTCCCGGTTTGGGTCGGGTTCGTCCGACGGCAGCATCTTCTGCTTGGCTGTAGGCGGGGTCGATGGGGGCGTGTGGGGGACGGTGACCTCCGGAGGGTAGAGGTGGACGCGGTTGGTTGGGGAATGGTAATAGCGATAGGTGCCCGTCACCGTGTCCAGGAACTAAGCAGAGATAGCAAGGGTGGGTGGGGGGGGGGACAGTTAGCAACAACACACAACCCTTCATTTCCACTGGAAAGAAAATGTGGAAGAAGATCATCCAGTCCATAGGTGCTGGCCCGTATAGTTACCTTCATCCAGCCACCTGGTAGGCCTGGAATACTCCTACCCATCTCCTCACTCCTGGCTCTGGCCAGGGGCTCTCTTGTCTAGAAGACACACAAACACGTCTTTGTTGGTTCACATGAAACAGAAACACTGGATTAGCACTATGTCACCATTAAGTCAACGTGGTTCTCACACTTGTGTGGCACTCTCTTATGATAACTTTCTCTCATGGTAAATACTTCTGTGACACATTTCACACCATTTTATGAAGTTCTGTGACTATTGTGTAGATTGGCGTCCAAGATATCAAATGGCAGCCGACGCTGGCAATATTTCTTCTTGGGAAACTTCCTCATGACAAATTGTGAAACTACAGTATTTTAACAGTTTCCAAAAACTCAGCAAGCTTTACCAAAAAAATAAAAACGAATTAAAAATGGTCTGAAGCATTGTTGGGAAAAGCATGCTTTGATCAACACTTTGAGATAGTGTTGATATACCTTGGGTATGTCATAGTCATCTGATGTTCTATCTTTTAATATTCTTGCCTTTAGGGTTCCTCTCTTTACTTCGCTACTAGGATTCACAGGAGTCTGAGGTTGGGGACAAAGCAGATCTTGAAAACCAAAGTAGCTAAGATCAAATGGGCAGATTCATAGCAGGCAGGATGGGTGGATTTGGATCATTTGGTCAGCTAGGATGAGAGCAGATGTTTTAGCAGTGGCTGCTAAATCATACTTTACATATTTCCTTTAATATTTATTGCGTGTATTTTGTTCATTGTATGTGTGTGTTATATATATATATATATATTTATTTATTTATTTATTTTATTTTTTTTTGTCTGTCTGGAGTAGCCAATAGACATTCTACTGCATGTTTGTGCTTGAACATGTACCATGTGCATGGGACAAATACATCTTTGAATCTTAGGTAAAGGTGCTTTTATTGTCACATACAATACACATGTAGCGAAATTGTGTTTTCTGCATTTAACCCATCCCTCGACGGAGCAGTGGGCAGCCATGCAATAGCATAGCAATGAGACCTCCCTCGTTATAATGGATGTACTGTATATGTAAATATTGTGATTCATTTACTGAAAATGTGCTCATGTTGTCATGGTCAAGGATGGAATGATGGTTAAACTCACCTTAATTTCACTGACAATGTGGTTTGGAGCAGGGGAATCCAGAGACATACTTTTGGGGTGTGCGTCAGCATTCTGCTCCTTTCCTCTCTTCAAAAGCCCAACCCTGTTCTCCTTCTCCTCCTCCTCTTCTTCTTCTGCCCTCTGCCGCTCAAGTCTTTTCCCCTCCTGGGGCCTCGTCTCCTCCTCTTCCTTCTTCCTCCTCTCGCCTTCCTCCTTGTCGAGCTGTGCTCTCGCATCCCTCTCCTGCTCCTCCCTGCGCAGCCTCTCCTTCTCCGCGTGCTGCTCCTGCGACCGCTTCTCCTGCTCCTGCCGGGCCTTCTCCATCACGGCGACCGCCTCGGCGTGGATCTGGATCTGCTCCTCCTCGGACAGGGACGAGGCGACGAGGAGCGGGGGTTTGGCCGAGCGGTCGGGGACGACGGGCCCGTTCAGAATCAGCTTGGCCTGGCCGTTCTGACTGGGCCTGGCCTCGTCTGAAGACCGTACGGATGGTTTCTTGGTACGGTCAAACTGGAGGACGACAAGACAACAGACAGAAATAAGGTAGGGCAGTGATACATGGAGTCCAATGAATGCTGTTCTCGCAGAGCCGGCCTTTCCTCGCCTGGGACACAGCTAACTACGACAAGACCCGCCCACATGACAGCAGAGGCATTTTGATTGACAGGCACGACAACAAATGGCACAACTCGCCGTTCGAACGACCAAATTGGACGTTACACTTACACTGGAGGGAATTAGTTGGGAAACTAAACAACATCACGTCTGGCTGTTGGTAGGACAGCCTGAAATTAACCGCTGCATCAGTGTTGTGCCGGACATAAGCATAAAGGCTTGTGAGTGACAAAGCTAGTAAGAACCAATACAAACACACTTCCTGATAGTGCTGACATGCTCACAGCGGCATCTGGCGTTCAGCACCAGCTGCTCGTGTGATGCAGTGCTAAATGAGACTAAACGAAAGCCTTCCTTGGAGAGCTTCGGTTAACGTGTTCATCAGAACACGGCTGGCCGTCTAGAGCGGTCACCTGTGGTGTGGCCTTGGCTGTGTGGCCGGGGAGGCCCGTGGCAGGGGGCTTGCTTAGGTCTGGCCCAGAGGTTCTGAATCCTCCAGTGGAGGAATCGGTGGCGTCTATTACAACAGGTGTGTAGGGTACAGACTGCTCTTCCGCAGCGACTCCGTTCATTTGCGGAGGCGCCGGGGGTTCTTCGGGCTGCGGTTCAGGCTGAAGGGGGATCTGAGGCTTCGGTTCTTCTAGGGATGGGTAGCTGAAGTTCACTGCTCACCGCAAAAGGAAACAAATAATGTCATTTTAATGGATGTTGATTGATGGGCACAAGAGGAGGACCTAAATGACCGATCCCAAGCCCCGCCCCCTTTCACCTGTACAACCTAGTTGCCGTAACTAGGTTGGACAAAACAGCATAGTAGTCTACAACAGGGAAACAGTTTACGGAGCTTCTGTCAGATAAATAAAATGCTCAACCATTATTGGAGGACAGGCGAAAGGGGGCAGGGCTTGGGATCGGTCAACTGTGTTAAGTGCTAGCGCTGCGGGGCGCATAATGTGTTACCCACACTGGGGAACGGCGCTGAAGACGTTCTGCCTTGGAGGGCGTACTTTAGCATTGGTGCTGTACATGGGGTAGAACAGCAGCCAGTTCTCATAGCCTCCCTCTAGCACCACTGGCTCACTGCGTATGATGGTGATGCTGTCCCACTGTGGAGGGGGCACACATCACAATCACATCCACACCGTCACAATGACACAACATGCTGAGGGTGCTGCCACGCGCACTGGGAGGTTACCTTGAAGAGGGCATCCTTTAGACTCTGTAACGTGGAGCCCATGAAAAGGTCAGTGACAGAGCTGAACCAGTCCAGGAGGACAATGTAGTCCACAAATCCCCGCTTCTTCCACAGATCTTTGGATGCTACTGGCAGCTTTGCCTCTATCTGGTTTACAGTAATTCTGAAATACAGAGCAGAAGACGTTTAAAAAGGTAGGGTGTGTTAGAAAGGTCCAGTGTGTCTCACACACACACACACATAGTAAGAAATAATTGCAGGTGTAGCCCTTATATCACATTACAGTTTCAAAAGGCTCCGATTTCATATATGCACAGGGAAAATAAGCATGCATGTGTGTACATGTACACGCCCCCATTGTGTGTAGATGAGGCTTCTGAATGGAACACCATGGAGGCACGACCTGTGCTGATATAAATTCCTTTGAACCAAGGGAATTTCATGGTGTGTAATGATGCTTGATGTTATACACAAATGTTTTTAATAAACATTAAAAGCAGGCTGACATGAACTGTCACATATCAATGGAGCGCTTGCCTTGTTTATCCTCATGCAATACACAAGCATGAGGAGACTGGTCTAAAACCAATGCCATTTGTTTCCTACCCAGGGTTGATGGCCTCCTCGGGCACACTGATGCACGTCTGGCCCGGGACCTGAATGTGAGACTCCTCAAAGTCAGCATGACTTCGTGCGTCCATGACAATGACAGATATGGCCTGGTCCCTCATCATGTGGAAGAGTTTCTCTGCGGTGATCCCTCCTGCAGTGCCATGTACTGTCGCATGGGAGAATTGCATCAAAATACAATACAAACAAGAGAGTAGACGTCATCTAGAAATGGCTTATTACCAGCAGGGCGGTTTTTATTTCAATTATTGTTACCATCTGAATAAATTGATGGTAAAAAAAGAAATTCACATAATAATAAAAAAAAAAAAGAAATTAAGTATGGTATAACTACCTTTTGAAGATATTTTCTTTGATTCATTCTGCTTTGCTTTTACCTAAGACGAAGCGATACAAACGATTAAAGCAAAAACAATACTTTTGAATAAAAGTATTCATTACCCAGACAACACCAAGATCCTCATCTAATAAACGCCATCTGTTACCATCAACCCCTGTACCCCAGGGTGTTTTTTTGCATACTGATTCAAGTTCCAATATGGTCAATGAGACACACACAAACAGATATATACATTAGTGATTACAGTTTACACTACTTTTGCTGTGCTTAACATTAATTCACTTTTTAGACATCTGTACCTTCACGTTCTTGTTAACTGTTGATGCCTTGGGAGAGTCTTGACCATCCTTTTCAGTCAGATCATCCTTTTTTTTCTTTTCCTCTAGTCTTTCCTTCTCCTCTAGCTTTTTACGAACCTCAAATTCTTCATACCTGTGAGCAGAGTCAACATTTTAAAATAACATACCAATGTTCTTATTGATTTACAATAGTGAATGAATATATTACATTATAAAAATAATGTCACATTATTGTCTGCCTGTCAGCATCTAACCTGAGTTTAAGGCTTTCTGCGAGCCTCTCAGCTTCTTCAATGGCTTTTTTAAAGCTGTTTGGACCGAGTAAAGACAAGAAATACTCCTACGGAACAGAAAACACATAAATCAATCTTATTAATTACAGTTCCATTAGCAAAAACTGTTAATTTCATGCCAATAAATACAGTATGTTCCAATTGGATACTTTACCTGTTGCTGCTTGAAATCTGGTCTTTTCTTTATGAGATCATATACTGATAAATATTTCATATACATAACATATGCTTTCTCCTCATCTCTGTCCAGACGATACTCCTCGGCCTTCTTAAATAATTTACAAGCACTTTGAACATAGCTGTTCAAATAAAGAAAAGAAAAACACTTTGGAATTAAGACGTAATGTCGTTTTGTATAGTTGTTAATATAATATAGTTTGGACAGTGATTATTGCATTATTGCGGATTACGTAGGCTATCAAAAGTACCTTCTAGTGCTTGTCTTGTCTGGCTTTACTTCAGCCTTTTTATTGAGGTCACCAAGAGATGTAGAAACATACAACTCCTTGACCCCAGTGGACACTGCAGGCATCTTCACAAGACGTTTTGGTCAATGCTCAGTACTCAGAGAGATTCACATGCTCTTGGCATTTCTGTAAACAAAATTCCAATGTAAACAAAAGTATAAACAGTAAAGCTTACTAAACCAAGCTCAAATGGTTTACATAATACGCTGTGAGAAAAGTGGACACATTCAATGTAAAAATGTATATGGGGCTTGGTGATCTATCCCATTTTGGGAGGCCACTGAGAAATGCTAGCAGTGAGCACAGGGCTAGTCATCATCAGCATGACTGCAAGTGTCATACGCAGTTAGCTGCGGACGTAATATCTGTATAATGTTATATATCATAAACCATTATGTAGCCATATAACTATAGGATCATACCATGTAGAGTAGACAATGTAGCTGCAGATTAATCAAAATACACTATTGGCAAGCATTAGCTACGGTATAAAATAAGTGTATGTAAACACTGACAACAGCAATATAATAACATTTCATTGGCAATCTCTCGCGATCACAAACCATCCTATTTTAGCAGATATCTTAAAAAGGTATACATTTGACTGACAATTTGTAATATAACATTACAATACTAAACGTTCAAGCTCTTCTTGTTATTCAACTACTGTACTCAAGTTGTTTACCATAGTTAGCTACGCTACTAGTACTGGTTCACATTTAAGCTAGACTCTATTGCATTAGCTACAATCTCAGAACCACGCCCATAGTAATAACAACACACAGTAACGATTAAACGACAAACAGTGAATACAGCAAACAGGTGTCTAGTTATTGAGTTGGTTTATGTTAACTTAATCTACCCTTTTCTAGGTTCGTTGATCTCACTTACTTAGCTTCTTCTCTTCCTTATTCTGGAGCTTCCTGGAGCCAATGAGAAAAGGTTTGGTCAATGACGTCACTAATTTTCATAGGATGGGGTGTTCGGTGACATTACTTGTTTTCGCATTACGTTGGTTTACTATTTTCAACGTAAAAGAGGGAGCTGCTCCAGTTGTACGGTAGGTGTGCATGACGAGCTACTTATTGAAGGAAAAACATGCTCTCAAATCGGAAATGGCTGAAGTTCATTTTCACATTGGCCTGCCTACACTATGCACTTCATATCAATCAAGAAGTTTTGTTCCACATTTAAGCATTATGCCCTTTTTGATTTTATGTTGGTTAAATACGTGAAACATTTGGTTTTATAAACAGCTAGGGAAACAGAATATATAGTTATCATGCTTCTGCAGTGATTGATAAAATCCCATTGAGAGAGAGAGAGAGAGAGAGAGACCAACATTCGTGATGCTTGCGGGATACAAATGCTTGTCATAAAGAATCAATATGTTTAAATTAGTAACATTTTAAGGAGTAAAATATTTTAGATAAAAATTACTTTAATTTCATAGATAATGGAAGAACATTTCTTTCACAGTCAGTCAATCATAGCATGGTCACACAACTTTTATCAGTAACAACAAGCATTATCTGTTAACCTTAACTCCCTTATCTTTTAGATAAACACTCCATAAAATAATTCAGGATATTTTGTATAGTATTCTATTGTAATACTGTTTATGCACACTACAATTACATTAGGTAATTTATCAGAAAGTGACTTAATGAGTACATAGAGCAGATAGAGGTAAGGTATCTTGCTCAAGTATGCTTACAGGTATGCCAACTCCAGACCTCCCAGACTTAGTATGACAGATTATTTCAGTCCCTGAGCATACAGTTGATGTATCTACGGACATAGCTTCATGCTTCCCGATATGATGGAACTGTAGATGTGGGCTGTCATTGGCAAATATAGCTTTTCGAGATCATCAAGAATATACAGAGGATCCTTTATGCAATCTGGATTAAAACCTTATTGCACTAACTTCACTTTCATTTGCTTGAAAGTTCCTGTCACCTCCACTGCATTCTGTAACAAAAATCTATAAATTAAACAAATTATGAATTCAGATGTAATTTATGTTGTTTGATAGATAGTAATGAGCTAACAAATTACCTGTATCCTAATAAAACGAGGACGAGCATATGACGGGAGGTAGCTAACAACGTGACGATACATCTTTCCTCCATCAAACTGGAGCCCTTCTTTTACAGTGACAGCAGCCATGCCGATCCTCCCCTCATGTCCTTGAAAAATAAAAGTCGTTATTATTCACATACAGTGTACATACATACTGTACTGTATGTTGAACTGTTACAGGAGTGAAGGCATGTCCTTCACCTGGCACTTGAACTCCATAAACATTTGCTTCTTGGACACAATCAGCAATGGTAAGGATGTCAGCCACTTTAGTTGTGGCTACATTCTCTCCTTTCCATCTATAGAAGTGAAAGTAATTGTAAAATTATATACACAATTCATACTGCTATACCATACTGACCAACAGATGGCAGCATTTAGTAGCATAAATACCCCAATTCGCTGTCATTGTCTTATACTTAAATTGGTAGTGTATAGGTTTAAGTTTTATGGTTTATTAACATATTGACTCAAAGTATAACATTAAAACCTATATGAAAAACATTCTCAAACTAAGTAGGTCATGCACTTTGTTAATATTATTTGTTTTAGTCTTCAAACCAATGCAGTATTGCTGTAATATTTATATACACTTTGAACTACAGGAGCAAAGAATAGACTAACAGTTACTAATTATCTACCTATATGTGTCCCCTACGCGATCTTGAAAGTAAATGAAGTTGTCTTTATCAATCTTCAGTAGATCTCCACATACACATCCCCTTTCATAAGAACATCTCGTAGTCTTTTCTTTTCGGTTTGCTGTTCGTTTTTGGCATAGCCAACAAAAGGAGCTATGTTTGTGATCTTAGACACCAACAGCCCAGTCTCACCTTCAAGAAAACAGATATCTCTGATAAAGTGAGCCATTCATGTTTTAGTAATATAATAGCGTTTTTGAAAAAGGTGGCCCTCACCTTTTGGCAACTCTATACAGAGTCCACTTGCATCTCTAATTGGTTCATCTTTCTCTGTGTCTTACTTGGTAATAGTATAAGGAAACATCATCTACAGCAGAAAATAACATAGCATATGAAAAATAGTGGTTTGAAACTAGTTCGAACATCAAACAATAAAAATGATATTTGAAATATGTTCTAAGATCTTTTCAAGTAGTGGTGTCAGTGTCTGGATAGAGAATTCATACCCGATGTAAAAAGTTGACACGTCCAATGGCTCCAACTCTCCCTGTGTAATTCATAAATGCCACATTTCCTTCAGTGGAGGCATAAAATTCTCTGACCTCAATGTTCCCAAAACGATGAAGGAATTCCTTTCATACCTCTGGTCGAACACCGTTCCCAATGGCCAGCCTCACTTTGTGTTGTTTATCAATTTTTCTGTTTTGTGGTGATAACATTAATTATTGATTGATTATTGAGATCTTCATACACTTTTATATACTACTGACTAATAATAACAATAAATATAAGTGTACTCCTGATCACATCCACATTTTTTAAACAATATATTTGTAATTTCAAAACATTACAAAATACTAAAGTTGAAATTATAAACATTTGTTTGGGAATGGTTTAAGGTTTAGTATAGCAGAAGGGTTTCTGGTTCATTAATTGCAACTTATAAGTACAACCTGCTTTGCTACGACCCAGTACTCTGCTGCAATCCAGTGATCACTGGACATTTACATGTGAACCTTGATTGATGTACTACTGTATACTGTACATTCAACCCCAGAGGAAAATTGGTATTGGAATGCCTAAGTAAAGGCCAGCATCTATTCCTAGAGGTGACCGGATACAGACCAGCCCATGTTCTCTAACTGACAAGTCACATGGTAATCTGAATCTCAGGCCATGATATGTTATTAGATACTGTATCAATGGCCAGGGACAGAATATTAACACTACTCCTGACCCCACCCACCACCCCAAAGGTTGCATGACGTATATAAGGAAAAAAAATATCCCAAGGTTGTATATCAATGCTCTGACATATTTGTCAAAGCCACATATAGTATCTAATCACTAGTCTTAATTCTTATTACCTCCTACGTCACTACGGTACGAAACATGATAGTAGAGGTTTTAATGAATACTATTTCAGTTCAGCCAGCTGTGTTGTGCCACAGGAATATACAGATTTAAAATGTATCTGCGACTATATCTCCCTCAATTGCAGATTAAAGATGATCATTTAAAATTCTGCAACTGAGAACACTGTAATATCAGCACGTCACGTGAGTCATTTATTTTACCTTGGCTGTATTGCAGAGGTAGCGTAGAACCTCTCCTATGTACTGAATAACTGTCACATTGTATTTCCTGCAATCATCCCAGAATTGAGGCAGAAAACTTCCTCTTCAGAATAATAGTTGAGCCTACAATGCCAGAGCATGAAGAGTGCAGAAATAGTTATTGTTTATTCAAAATTCACTTATTTTCACTATGAAGTGGATTGTCGTAACAACTGCCCTATAAGGAAAATACAGTATGTTCAAAATGTTTTTAAAAAATCACTCACTTTTTTATATACTAAATTGGTGTAGCCTGGTTATGCATAAACAAAGCTATTATGTTCACAAGTACAATAAGACACTCAAATACTGTACTATTATATTATATTATATTATATTATATTATATTATATTGTAATGTATTGTATTAAATGCAGTGTTATTACTCCTTATGTTTACATTGTCAAGCCATAAAACAGATTTTCTGGTATTGTGGTGGATAGCTTCTATCTTGGCTCCGCCCGAGATTACAGTATGGAAGCTAGGGATGGCACAATATTTTCAGTCCTGATATGGATACAGATACTGGCATTTTGGGTATCGGCCGATACCGAGTACCGATCCGATTCCAGTGTTAAATTAAGTTTTAAGTTAAGTTGCAAAGTAAATGACAGCCAATATGAGGACTTAGATGCATTTTAGAAACCTGCTGCTGATAGTGTGGCCTGGGTAGGTTTTACATGGCTGATGCTTAACAGTAGACCTACGCGTGTACATTTTTTAATTGGATTAGCCCCATGGATCAGTTACAACTGTCCAATTGTCACCGATACCTATCCAGCTATTTAAGTCAGTATCGGACCAATTTCCAATCTCAATATCATATTGGTGCCATCCCTACTCGAAACCCTTATCACATTAGCATTCGCACAGCCACACTGCTGGCGGCCCAATCAGCGTGGGTTAAGATAAGTTAAGTGAAATTAGGTCAAGTGTGTTTCGAAATGGTGGTAGAACTAGATGAGGCAATCAAAACAATTGTAGCAACGCCGATTGGTTCAGCGCTGTCCAATAGTGTCTAAATGAACCAGAGGTCTACGCCAAGTAGGAGGATACTGGCATGGCCAGACCTATTCAAAAAGTGAATATGGTCTGGTTACACCAGGCTAGATATCTTCTGCCTTTGGAGAATACTGTAATATAGGCCATGGGGTAACACTGTGCTCTTTCAGTGATATGAACATTAGCCTATTTAGATAATGCATTGATGGACTAATCATGGTGGTCCTGCTCTGAACAGATTATGGGTTTATACTTTACAACTTTACAAAAGGCTCTTTGATTTGTTTGGTGGGGTAAGGTAGAACAGGAGAATATGTTTCACATTTTAGAGGCCTGTTATTTGTATTATTACATAATGCTACATGGGAACCCCACTGCTCATTTTGAATATGAGTTGTGCGTGCATGTGTGAAATAACTTCTAACATGTTTTCATACTCATTAGCCTTAATTCTTCTGTCTGCATGAAATCTCACATATCTGTGCTGCCTTTGAAATACTGTCAAGTTGCCCAACATGCAAGGTTGATATTGAGACCTAAAGATGTCCTTCTCACCTGTCTCAATGGAGCCACAAAAGCCTAGGACAAATCCAACTGTGTGGTACAGAGGCAGATTGAGATATATTACATCGCCAGGTGTGACCCCACTGGATGCCTGAAAGGTCATGGTTGCAAGGAGACGGTTTTCGTTGATAACAGCTGCCTTGGGAAGACCTGTTACAATTAAAAACAAAAACATGTGATAATGTTTATTCAATTAAGCTAACTCTTTATAATAATTAGACCTATTGGCAGCCTCCCCTGTATACACCAATAAAACACTACATATTTGCTCCAGGTAGCTCACAATTTCTTAGGAATGGTTTCTACATTATTATACTTAGGATATAGAATACCTGTAGTTCCAGATGTGTAAATATAGACCGCAGGGCTTTTTAATGTGATGTGTGATCTGAGAGAATGAGGAAGAGGAGAGTCTGGTGCATGCTCCACTTGATCAAAGAAGCTGTTTATTCCTGGTGTGTCACATTCTTTGGACATCAAATATATGCTCACATCCTCTGCTCTCAGAGAGGAAATCACATCCTCTACAGCTCCCCTGACCTCTGGAGAATAAAGCACATATCATTTAAGGGTCTTAGGATAAGTGATGGGGTACTAAAAGCACCACGATAAATATAAGCATGTGCCATAAAATTGTTGAGCTTCAGCATTCATAGGAATGAAGTTTAAAATCTATGTTTTTGCTGTTATATTTTCTCCTATAAAATCCACAAGATGAAAATTAATATATTCATATAGCCAATTAACTTTTAACTTGATTTAAAACTCTTTAAAAAAAAATTCTAACTGAAAATAAGTACTATCTTATGAAAGATATACAGTAGTTGTCTTTACCAATACACTAGACATGTGGGCATTCACAAAAAGGCACCGTGATAATCTAGTAGCCTACCTGCAGCTGCAATCAGCACCTTAGCACTGCTGCAGTTAAAACAGTGCAACAAAGACTTAACCGAATTTAAGACCGAATATTGTGATTGAGAAGTGCCACGGGAGATCCTAACTTTGCCAACGCCAGCCAAGTAAACATAAACGCTGGTTCATATTGCCCATGAAAAGTGCGACGGTGTCCCCGTCTTTGTACTGTGCGTCAGAGTGAAGAGCGTTAGCAATTTTGTTACTTATTTTGTCTGCGTCGCGATAAGTAAATGTTTCATTTTCAAAAACAACGAACAGTCTGTCCGGATGGGAAGCTCTTCGCTCTAAAAAACGATCCAAAACAGAAAATAGTGGTTTTCTTCTCTGACGTGAAATAAACGTCGGTAAAATCCGCAGTATACTCACTATATATACGGCATCCTTCCAGCAATATGGGAAAAACTTTTTAAATACTAATGGTAGTATCAACAAACTTGCTAAAAATAAAGAAAGCGTATACATATTGATGTCTGACGAGCCCCTATTGTCAGATCTTGAGCAGCTCATAAAAGGCAACCAAAACAAATTCCAACCAAGTCCTACGGTTGGGGCAGTGCTTTTCCCCGTTTACTTGCAGGCTGCAGTTGTAAGCAGCAACTGAGTGCACTTCAATCTAAAGCAGATGGTTTATTTTTTACAACAATATTGCGGCAAAGTCTAAATGAAGCTCGCGAGATCAGGACAGTCAGGATGGTAGCACGAGTTAAAACTCTTGTGTCATATAGTGCTCAGGTCATATTGACCCGTTTCAAATTTTCACTAAAAGAACGATAGGCCTAATCAGTGTTGGGCAGTAACTAGTTTCTAGTAACTATTTACTGTAATATTATTAAACAAGATTTCTTGTCCTAACAAACTTAGGGTAGGCTAATTGAACCAACCTGTCCAATCATCTGGTTTGAGAGGCTGCACTGTCTTCACTTTGGCTGATTGTTGACTCCTAAAGGTAAATAGGTAAAGAGGATTCAATTCAAAACATTTTCAGAAGGGGTGAGGCAAGGTATTGTGAAAGTATAGTAATGTGACTAGTAATGTAACTAATTACTGCGGACGGTTTTCCAGAAACACTTTGGTGCCGACGAAAGTCTTTCTCCATGGCTTCTCCGAAGTTCTCGCACACCCGCTGTTTCGCTTCTGCTATGGCAGATGCTGCAGCCCTTTGCGCCTGTCGGTACCTTGCAACTGCCTCCAGAGTCTTCCGGGACAACATATCCTGAAAGGCCTCCTTCTTCAATCGGACAGCTTCCCTTTCCACTGGTGTCCACCACGGTGTTCGAGGGTTACCGCCCCTTGAAGCACCTAAGACCTTGAGACCACAGCTCTTCACCGCAGCTTCAGCAATGGAAGCTTTGAACATTGCCCACTCAGGTTC
>JAODUE010045572.1:0-18346 GCA_027564755.1 Amblyopsis hoosieri | reverse complement strand
GACAGTCGAGAACACTGGCTGGTCGGGAAGGAGGTGGGGCTTAAAGGGGACAGTCCATAAGGAGGTGGGGCTTAAGGGGGATCGTTCAGATTGGCTGCCCTGGAAGTGGGTGGGGCTTAAGGGGGACAGTCGAGAACACTGGCTGGTCGGGAAGGAGGTGGGGCTTAAAGGGGACAGTCCATAAGGAGGTGGGGCTTAAGGTGGATCATTCAGATTGGCTGCCCTGGAAGGGGGTGGGGCTTAAGGGGGACAGTCGAGAACACTGGCTGGTCGGGAAGGAGGTGGGGCTTAAGGGGGACTGTTCAGATTGGCTGCCCTGGAAGGGGGTGGGGCTTAAGTGGGACAGTCCGGAACACTGATAGGACCTTCAGTCTCTCCATAAACACTTGATAAACTACAGTTAAAAATAAAACACAATGCAGGCAATACAATTTATAATTGACATTTTAGGGCCATGAAACGGCTTAATAAATATTGTGACGTGTTCCAGGGGGGCGACTCAGCCAACAACAAGAGAGCCGTGTGCGTGATGGCCGTGCTTCTCTTCATGACCTTCAGCTTCGGACCCATCAGGTACTGTGTCTGCGGCCGCCACATAGCACGGTCTTGCTAACCGCCTGCTCAGCCCAGATGTCTGTATGTTTATTGATCTCTCTATAGACCAATTGACCGATGTCATCAATGAATACACGGGAGTGTCGTTTTGCTTGGTGCGCAACTTTTACATGTTGTAAGATCAGAAGTCATGGGAGTCGTGCAGATTTATGTCATAATTTCTGTATTGTATCTAGTGAAGTTGCACCAAAAGTATTACCTTCTCGTTGTTGATGTTTTCTCTGTGTGTGTGAGGGAGCTCCAAACATCCGGTTGTAAATGCCGTCATGGAGGACGGCAAAAAGTTACAATATTGAAACTCTCGACGGCATGTTTTTGCCGGCTGCAACTATTTTAGCCTTTCTGCTCTCGTCCACTAACATGATACCCGGTGTGCAGTCTGCCGTGCTCCATGTGAACGCAGCTTTTAATCAGAGATCTTCTTTCTGCCCTCTTGCCAACGCTAGTGTGTGACTGCGTTCTGGTTTCTCCCTTCGGGCCTCCCTGCAGCATCACAGACAGGAAGCTGCCCGCGGACCTGCAGGAGGACAGGCCCTTGGCCTACACAGGGAGACACCTGCTGGAGCAACAGCCACAGCAGGAGCCCGGCGCCCCTCCTGGTAGGGAGGAGGATCGCACCGAGACGGAGGAGGACGGGGTGGAGGACAGGTGGAAGGTGGAGCGGGAAGCGGCGGAGTCATACCAGTTTAGGTGAGCTCAACCGATGCCCTAGCCTGGCGTAAGTGGACACAACATTCACGTTGTTGGACAACCAATCGCCGCTGCTACAACTGTTTTGACCGCCTCATCTAGCTCTACCGCCATTTTGAAACACGCTTGACTTCAACATCATCTCACTAACCAATAGGGTTGCCACCTGTCCCAGTTCTCCCGGGATTGTCCTTGTTTTTGATAGTCAGTCCCGGATAATACATTTATTTTTTTCCGATACACAGCGTTATGGTTTTCAATCAGCTAAATATAAATGATATGCTAGATCAATAGTTTCCGTTTAACGTGCTGTCTACAGTCTCACTCTTTGGGTCGAGGCTACACACTGGGCACATTTGAGCTTCAGGTCAGATTGAACCTTAAAATGCCATGTAGGCCTATTGACGTCCAGTCATTAATTGAAGGACAGAGACCGCTGATAGCTGCAGCAAAGGGAAATCCCAAATAGAAATGGAAAATGAGGTAAGATAGTATTTTAATATAAGGTTGTGTCATTTCAGTCTTCAAATATTTCAAATCTTGAAGCATATTAAACTGAATGGTGTTGTCAGATTAGCCTAAGTATGGTGCAAATCTAATGTAGCCTTATCACCTTGTTTATCCGAAAAGGACTAGACCTAAGCAAAGCCAGAATCTAGAAGCAATTAGGTGAGCACATCTTTATTTGAACAATATAAAAAAAAGATATGTGTTAAGTACACAAAATAGAATGCACAATTATATAGTCCATGTTATAATAGCAAGCTCTAATGTTTGTGGTGAGGGCAAAGCTGTCTGTCGGTCCGTTAGGTGTCCAGGTTTTTTGTGAAACACAGGTGGCAACCCTACTAGCCCACCCTGATTGGACCGCCAGCAAGGTGGCTGTGCGAACGCTAATATAAACAGGTTTACCTACCTACCTATAATCTCAGTTTAATAAATTTAGCTGAGAGCAATAGTCGGGCGTAGCCAGACTACCGTTGAACAAATGTCAAATAAAAAATGGCTGGTTGCCACAAGTGGATCTGCTGAGAGGGGGCTAAGTTCTACGTAGTAAGTTCTGCTTATTGCATTTAAACTGTAACTTCATCTGCATCGTATGACTTTACTGCACACTATTCCCTACAATCATAAGCATGTCATTTTGAGCATACTGTATTGCGCACTATATACACACTATTGCTCACAATAGTGTGTATTGACTGCTTACGTCTATGTTTATGAACCTGTTCTGCAGCCGTTGCCCCTAAACGCTTCAGAGGAAATGTATCACAGCTGAAAAACATGAACCATGCAAAAACTCTGATCGTAAAGCACTGATTGCAGTAGACTAGCGTCAGGGAAAGCAGGCTTTTCAACTGTACACTCCCTTCAAGTCACTCAGAGTGCCATAGATTGTGTGTAGATAGTAGAAACTAAGTTGTACACACATCTAATCTTAAGGCATTTAGCAAATCCTTTATCCAAAGTGATATACAATTACAGTTACAAATATTAAGGAGCAAAATGGGGATTATGTAGCTCTTGCCAGCTTTAAATTAATTTATCCGCGACTATCAGTCTGGACCCAATGCAAAAGCTTTTGTACAAGATGAAGCATGCATTGTACAATTCAGTTTCCACCAACTGATTTTTAAACATTCTGATTGGGTGAAATAAAGGTAGGGAGGACAATATTAGGCAAGGACATATGATTGCTATGTATTAGCACCTCCTTTATGACAAACGCTTTTGAATTGTGGAGGTGAAGACCGTATCGCAAGGCTAGGTGTTCGGTACCTTGCTCAAGGTGTGCTTTACAGCTCACAGGTAGGCTAACTACCTGTTAGCATCTCTATCCCATTCCTCTCATGGCTTCTGCCCCAAACATACAGAGATTGCGGACTTTGAGGAAGGTTTTCCATGTTTAATAACGCATTTTTTTATTTTTATTTATTTTTCTCGTGCCAGGAACCTGAGTGATGTGTTCAGTGACATGAAGGATCTAGTGCTCCAGGACATCGACCGCTACTTCTCCTCCTCAGACTGCCGGCAGTTCAATCGCTCCGAGTCTCTCCGGTCAGGAGTCCCTTTTCAGTCATTTACGCTCACTGTTTATTTGCTTACTGTTTCACAGTCACCAGTAATAGTGTCAGGGTTCTCATTTATTGTCATGGAATTTCAAAGTCTATTCAGACACGGAAAGTTAGGGAATTTGATCATTGTTTTGATAATATCATGGAATAGCATGTTTCATATTCATATAAATATCAAAACTAAAATAATCACACACAAAAGATGGAACATGTGTCATGATAATACAAATTATTGTTTCTTAACAACTTGTAAGGTAAAGTGATTCCATACGTTTTAGTGCCATTTTAAGAGTAATAGTATAAGAAATTATTGCGATAATATCGTGTATCGCAATTATTTTGGTCAGGATAATCGTGAGTGATGTTAATCTTTCATATCGTCCCATGCTTAAACAACAGCAGCGTGTTGCTCTAGTGTGTTATTAAATGCTGTAATAATTTAATTTCATTTTAAGTATTGCAGTAGTGTAGGATACACAATGTACAGTACTGCTGTGTTTCTCGTGTGTGTGTCTGTGTATGTGTGTGCATATAATCCAGCTAGCTAACCGTGGTGGTGTTGTTGTTCACTGCTGCTGTTGCCATGGTTCCAGGCTGGCAGACGAGCTGAGAGGCTGGGTGCACCGCCACCAGATAGACAGAAAGAAGTCTGGGGGGAAGCCCAAGCTACCGAAGAAGGCCAAGATAGCCCAGGTGAGGTGGTGTGATCAGCTAGCCTACTGGCTCCCAAGCTTGTTTTCACACACCTGGCTGCACCACAGACCTTCACCACAGTGACCCACCCAGAGGTGCTACTAGGGGATGATCGTAAGGGTTGTTGGCACTAGCCAGCCGGCCTAGTAGACCGACATTTCCACTAGCCCGGCTAAAATGTTACTAGCCCCGTTTGTAATTCTTCTTACAGAGTAATGCCCCTAGCAGTTTATATCAAATACATTTTAATAAAATCAATTTTAAAAAATGCTATAGTGCTTGTATTTTTATATATATATATATATATATATATATATATACACACACACACACACACACACTTCCACCCTCACATCTCATACACTAACACATGAGTACATACCAGTACAACCATGCCTAGTTTGTTAAGGTCTATTGGTTTCTAGTGGGATTCCTGTCCTGGGATGATGATGGCTGTATTATTTTCTCTGCGTTACAGAAAGCCCAGCTGAGGAAGGCCAACATCTCCAGATACCTGCCCATCCAGGCACACCGCGCCATCGAAAGGTAGCGTTTGCATTCTCCTAGCTGCTGCTAACCACATGTTTTATCTTAGGCATAATCAACAGATATCTGCGTTTTAATATACAGAATCTGTAGACAGCGACGTAAGATATTGTTACGGAATGTGTCCTGGTTTCCGTTCATACAACATTGTTAGTCAGAGTACTATTGACCAGTCAGAACACATTGGCCGAAATGTCATCTTGGGGATAAACAGCCATGATATTGATGAGGTGAACTCAACTCCATTCTCCCATCTCAAGTAGAAACTCTGTAAACAATGACTGTTGGACATTTATTTGTAGGCAGGCAGGCAGATTTACATGCTAGAAAGGAAAAGCATTCGTCACTCAGAAACTAGAGCTACACGGATCAGCCGATACAGGAGATGTATTGATCGTAATTGACCGGCGTAACATTGTTCATTTAGCTGAAAAGAGTAAACTACATGGATTATTTTTACAACTCTGTTCTGTTAAATGGACGCTGCCTCGTAAAAGCGTAAAAAGCTGACGAGCGCTAAGCGACTGTACAAAATAGCTGAGTACATTTCAAACCAAACATCTTTGTATCTAAATGTCGACAGCCGTCAAATAACCGTGGCCCGGCCTGAAAGCTCTCTGTAGTCAGAATTGGCCGTGGCCAGCCGTCCCTCCCATGTCGTGGTCTCTGACCAGCGTGGCCAGCCGTTTGTCCCATGCCATGGTCTCTGACCGCCGTCTGTGCTCTGCTCTGGGTCCAGTCAGCTGCAGGTGCGTCCCGGGCCGGAGGTCACCTACAGCGAGTTCCTGGACGCCATCGATCGCAGAGAAGACACGTTCTACGTCGTGTCCTTCAGAAGGGTAAGGAAGAGGACAATTTCTTTTTTATTATTATTCAAAAGGTTTATGAAATTATTATTATATATTTCTTTTTTGTAGATAATTTACGACAACAAAAAACTCCAAATGGACGTTGATGTTGTAGTTGATGATTTATTTATTTTTATTTTTTTCTCACCATTTTATTTAATTAATATCAGTTCTGTTTTAGTTTGCTTTGGCATGTTCTTTTGTTGGGCCCTATATTGAGGGGTGAGAACCAGACTAATACGTAAGTTACATTTTGGGTGAAACAGAGACGTGTATATATTAGGGATGGCACAATCCAGTTTTTTCAGTGCCGATACCGATACAGATACCGGCACTTTGGGTATCGGCCGATACCGAGTACCGATCCAATTCCAGTGTTAAATTAAGTTTTAAATTAAGATGCAAAGTAAATTATAGCTAATCTCTATTTTAGGACTTAGATGCATTTTAGAAACCTGCTGCTGATAGTGTGGCCTGGGTAGGTTAGACATTGCTGATGCTTGACAGTAGACCTAAGCGTGTAAATTAATTTACTTGGATCAGCCCCATGGATCGGTTACAACGGTCCAATTGTCACCGATACCGATCCAGCTATTTAAGTCAGTATCGGACCGATTTCCGATCTCAGTATCGTATCGGTGCCATCCTTAGTATATATCATATTAAAGCTCTTGATGAGCTCTTTCTACTGCCAAAACGGCACACGTGAATTCTTAATCAATTTGAAGTTCATTATTCATTCATTAAAAACCAAAATACTTAAATACTGAACATACAAAGCCAGTTGGTGCAAAAAAGGGCCTAATTGCACTTACACCCTTTTGGCATTGAGAAATTCATATTTGGTAAGGATGTTTTATGTTATTTTTTTTTATTTGATCACAATATGTTGTTATTTCTTTTGTTTATATTGTCATCAGATGGGGCCATGCATTTAAAACGGCAAAACACTCTGGTTCCCCACCCCTCTATGTAAAAGCACTGTGTGAAATGTATCCATGTTGTTCCGAAAGCATTGTCCCATTAGATGTATGGGTAGGACAACGTAACATTCCTACTCGTATTCCCCACGTCTCATGCAGGACCATCTGCTGTTGCCAGCCATCAGCCACAACAAAACCAGCCGCCCCAAGATGTCCCTGGTCATGCCGGCCATGTCCGTCAACGGTGAGTTCGTAGCCAGGAAGATTACTGTGTTGTTAATGAATTGCAACGATTACGGTCAACAGACTTTAATTTAAGTAACACACCAAGCCCCATATAGTTATAGCATTTTCACCCAGCACACAAATTACAATAGCTTACAATTATCTTACAGTAGCTGACTATTAGGGTTGGGTACCGAACTCGCTACTTTTAAGAGTATTGTACTGATTAAGGTAAAATCCATAGGTACCAGATTTCGGAACCTTAGAGCGCATAAATCCCTGCACAGCCTGCAGCTTGATCAATGTTCAACACAATCACGGCTGTAGCGAGCCAAATGCAATCACAGGTTTACCTTTTTTAATGTACTTTACTCTCACTTACTTTCGCCGTTCATGAAGGGTTACATTCATCCAGCACTGGCTGCATGAGTATAAAAGAAGATTGCGTACTGGCCTAGTTATAGAATGCTCGATTTTCGCTGTGCTGTCGTCTAGGCTATAGGAGTTTCCAGTAGGTCTAGGCTTCACGCTGAAGGGATAAATAGCTTTTTATTTTGAGTTGGCTACAACTACAATTAATGTCACTAATAAAAGTGGTCCTTGCTAACGTAAGATACCGTATTACTACTTTGGAGAACGTAGTTGAAATTCATACACAGCGTAGGTTACTGTAGCAACAGAGTAGGGGGCGTTCCGGAAAACTGAGGGATGCACAGTTCAATAATGCTTAAATTGGGCTATAGGCTAAAGCAGAACTCCTAAAACACTTTGTAAAGAGTCGGGCAGTTTTTTTCCATTGGCAACATTTAATTACTGTAATGACATCACAGAGAGTAAAGTACCGAACAAAGGAACACCGAGCGAGAGAGATAAGTGATAATGTAACCCTGCCACACACACACACATAGAGCTAAATGATGTACCCCCCCCCCAATAGAGAGCCTGTACAACACGTCCCAGGGCTATGAGATGATGATGCAGGTGGACTGTGAGGTGATGGACACGCGCATCGTCTCCATCAAGTCCTCCGCCGTGCCCCCGTCCCTCCGCGCCCCGCCCCGCCCCCCTCCCTCCCAGCACCACCACCACCACCACCATCACCACGGCAACCAAACGTCGCTACGTGGGCGCCACAGCCACCACCAACACCACGCCGACGATGACGCCTCGTCTCGCCCGCGGCAACCGCTGCCGGCTCGGCGGCAACCGGCGGAGTATCTCATCGGCCAGGCGGAAGGGGTCTGAGGCGTTGCCACGGCAACCACTCAGAGATTCGAGATAAGGGAGGAGGTACTGGAAACATGGGGGGGGGGGGAGCTTAAAGGTTTAATCAGGGTTGTGTAACATGAGGCGTGGTGAGCTTGACTCACATGTTCCATCTCATCTGATGCCCTGCTGGTGCCCTAGAATATATAGACACACACACACACACACACACCACACATCCCCTGTGTGGGAGGTTGTGTTACACTTTCATGTGTATTTCTTTATTCTCGGTATCTATAGAAAAACCCTGAAGATCAGTAAAGCTATAATTATAGTAGTGTGTAGTAATTTAATAGCAATGCCAACAGTACAACAATTTGTACGGTGTGTTGATGTAAATATACTGTACTGTATATGCACACATACAACACACAGTATTCCTCAAAGCTAGTAACACTTGGAAAGTGTTCTCCTTTAGGCCTGTCAGATGATTAAAACATTTAATTGTGATTAGTTTATTTAGTTTAAAATACATTTATAAAAATATGAAACTTTGGGGGGGAAACTTTTAGGTTACAATTTCAACAGGTAAAAATATGAAATTTAGTAATCTAAATAAATTATGTAAAGTGTGCGATTAATCGCAATTACATTTTTAATCGTCTGACAGCCCTACTTAAAATATTTAATTATCTAAACCTATTGTTACAAAAGACAATTAATGGAAGTTGGCTAGCACAGTGAATTAATTTTGGTTTATTTAAACATTTATTAATAGACAGATAAAAACATGTAATTTAGTTTAGTTAAAACACAATTACACTACTGAAGTTCCCACTAGTTGCAGGATTTTTGAAGAGTTTGTATATATTGTTTGTCATTCAGAGAAAAAATGATTTGGTTCACAATATAAATGGCTGTTTTATGAAGAACTAGCTCTGTTAGCTGAGAGATCTTTAGCAAGTCAAGTAAATAATAGGAAATGTTCTGGCATCTAATATTGCCCATTATGAAATTATGTTGAGTTATTTCTGTTGAAGGGAATTTTCACCAAAAACCAAGGCTTCTGTTTTGTATAAAAAGGCTAGGAATCATTACTGAATAACAAAAGATAAGAAGATAAACTTGAAAACCAGTTATATGTGGTTGTCGGAGACTAATATACCTGTAATTTACGACTTGATAACTAGAAATTGTGAACTCAAACCTGCTTTGTCATTGTTTTTTTATATGGATTTAGTCCTCGTCTTTTACAGGATTTATTTAATATATGTAAATATCAGTGTTCAGTGTAAATATGTTGTTTGCTTTTAATGTATGGTCTTTTTTATTCTATCCTTTTTTCACTTTTATGACTAAAAAGTAAATTATATAATTGGCAAATGTGTTCTACATATAGCTCTACAAAAGAAAATCCGCTTACCCCATACTGTTGTATGAGCTGGTGGCTGTCAGATTTGTCCCACGTAGAATAAGTGTTTATTTCTGGAGGTCACAGCAAAAACTAATACAATAGTTATGAATTGCTTAAGCCCATTATATTTTCGCTGTTTTGAACGGTTTGATGACTGGCTTTTGTTTAATGGACCACATAGCCTACCTAAATATCTATCTTGAACCAAAAATGGCTTTTGACATTTTATAAACGTTAAGAGCTTGAAGGTTTTGTTCTTTCATGATGTGTATTCGGACACCCATTTTAAGTAAACATTTAAAAAGAAATGGAAGTTTCTGATTGACCTTAGTGGCTACAAATGGCCAACTATATCTCACTTTTATGCATGAAAATCTGTCTGATTCGCCTGAAGAACTGCACTCTTTTCCAGGAATGCATCTGAAAATCTATTCAAATATGCCACACATTATTTTATGCCAACCTTTTATATATTTTTTTTATATGAAATATGTTTGAAATGTTTTTCTTGAGTAAAACATGAAGTAATGGGAAAAGTAGTGACTGAATCATGTGCGGTCATATGTTTGTCTGTATTATATTGTTTTGATTGATGAGGCTAAACCAATGCCACTGTGATAGAAACATGTATGGGCCACTGGTTTTCAACTGTTGGGCTGTGACAGTTGGTCATAGACTCTTGTTTTAAATTAACAATAAACCTCATTCAGTCCTTATTGACCCAGGATAAGGAACTTTAATGTTATTGTTCCCAATTCCAGTCCTTACCTGATAAAGGTTTTTCCACTGGATGAGGTCATGTTTGGGACATAGCCAGACCCAATGGTCTATTTAATCATTCCCTTTTTCCGTAGAACCTGTTCCCTGGGCACTAATGTACTTAAAGGTGGAGTCAGTCATTCAGGAGAAAGATTGATATTTTAACTGAATATTTTTTTTGATGCTCACATAGTTTGACAAAGGTGTATTATCTTAGAATCGTCGACTCCACCTTATAAGGAACATAGTACTTTCGAATCAATCAGACTTCAAAAACAAGTGCACCAAAATCCAGCGTCACGCTCAGGTTATTTCATGTTAATGCAGACTAGTAATATGTCGCAGTACAATACATATGTGTGTATGTATTGTACTGCAACTCTACAGGTTTGTGTGTACAGACTCAACACAAGCACACACATGCATGCATCTTAAGGGCTTGTCAAAAAGCAGACATTGATTCTGAGAATTGTATTCTGTTTGGCGTACCACATGGGTGGCATTAGATTATGGCATTGAGAAATGCTACATTTTTAGCAGACCTTTTCTTGTCACTAGGTTTTTTTGTGATGGTATTAATTGAAAATGAAAGCCAATAATGGTTTGCCTCACATCTTCAAGCATGCAATCTGGTGACCAAGGTAGTGGTTAAATGCCTTTCTACCTTTTTTTTTGTTTTGTTTGTTTATAAATAAAATATTAATTATGTATGTGTATCTTTTCTATTTCCATGATGAAATGTGGTGTTTGTTTTACGTTTGTAGAAAATTCAGACCAGTTGAATTTGAAAAATAAAAATCTGAGATTATTTATTATGGTTCTGCTGGTTATTTTTACTAGTCTATGAGTCACATCTACTATATCATCCGATTGGACACTTGAGGTTGGCTGGAAAAAGGGAGTCATGGACTTTAGTGTAAAAAAAAACACGTTTGCAGACTGGTTCAAAAATGTTCTGGTCTCTATAACTAGTCTCGCCGTTCATGACAACTGTACAGGTGGTGAAATCAACTAATCAGTTAAAAATATATTAGCCAAACATTTATCCCATTATAATGAATAGGGGGGCATTACAGGCGGAGTGAGATACTGTAAAGATGGTGACGGCCTGAGCCAGCACAACGTGGTGTTCAAATCCGTTCATGAGAAAAGCTATGGGTGACATCACAGAGGGTTTGTACATTTACACAGTATATACAGTCTATGGTGACGTCACAGAGAGTCTGTCCATTTATATGTACAGTCTATGGTGACGTCACAGAGGGTCTGTCCATTTAAATGTACAGTCTATGGTGACGTCACAGAGGGTTTGTCCATTTATATGTACAGTCTATGGTGACGTCACAGAGGGTTTGTCTATTTATATGTACAGTCTATGGTGACGTCACAGAGAGTCTGTCCATTTATATGTACAGTCTATGGTGACGTCACAGAGGGTTTGTCCATTTATATACACAGTCTATGGGTGATGTCACAGAGGGTAGAACGGGGCGACAGGACATAAGTCACTGGTTCGAACCCCGCTAACTCCTTAACTCCATAACTTCTTCCAGTGATCAGGTATCACCTTGCATAGCTGACTCCACATCGGTGTGTGAATGGGTAAATGTGAGGCAATTATGTACAGCTGTTCGAGTGGCCGGAAGGTTTATAAAAGCACTATATATTATTGAAATCCATTTACCATTTACTGTCCCACTTCGTTGTCCCAATGGTCGACAACACAGTGTTGCCTGACGGTTGTAATATTAGGTGTGAGTATCTGTTCCTCAGTGTTTTAATCATTTTAATCAAACAATAATAAAAGTGTTATTACAAATTAAAGTCTTCTCTTCTTGTTTTGCCCCAGATGCACCTTGCAGACAAATGGCACATGTTTACATGATCATTACTTTATGTCTGTAGGCTATGTGTTGAAGAATATTGAGGAAGGCGTAAGTAAGGCGCTAACATACAGCTCAGCATGCTAGCATACAACTTATCATGCTAACACATAAGACATTACAATTTAATGTACACAGTTCTACTCCTCCTATGGCTGACTCCATATTGATTTTCAGCTATGTAAAATCTAATTTAACATTAAAATATCCAAATATTCTGTTGATATGATGGTAAAAAAAACACAATCTTTTTTCTCCAATGCTCAGTTTTTAATATTTCAGAATGCAAGAGCTTGTGCTGAAAACGTTCTATACATAACCTTTACGGCTCCTCTTATGAACAGCAGAGGGCCTAAGAGTCGTTAGATCTACAGATAATGTGACTTGTAGTCAGTAATCAGGATTGCATAAACAGATGACAAAAAAATAGATATAATCAGACCGGATTACATTTTGGGGGGAAGGGACTACAGTAAGATTTGTTATAAAGTATAACTTACTTGTTTGTACCGGTACTGTTTTTGTAAGGCAGGCATGCGTTGTTTTGTAAAGGGTCATTTGATTTGATTATAAATTCTGAATATGCAACATTTTACTAATTACAAAAATGTCCCAAACATTCTCGTGTGTGTGTGTGCGTGTAGGTGTGTGTGTGTGTGTGTGTGAGTGTGTGTGTGTGTGTACATGCACAGTAGAGAGAAAGCCATTAAGCAACAAGGGAAAGAGAAAGAACATCTGTGGTCTCTGGTTTGCCGTAGATGATCATCCACGTCGGGCACAGACATACGGGTAAGTGCTGGTGCATGACACGTCGTTCCACTGCTTGGTGTCTGTCAAAAACCCAAATCCACAAACTAAATCGCAGAGTGATCTGAGACCCAGTAGATCAAATTGACTCTAACAGTCACTAATCCAGTACTTGTCTCCTGTCCTATTACACAATGAAAATTTGGTTTATACTTACTTATCACCTATTTTATCAAACAAGGAACTCATTTATTACATGTCTGCAGTGCAGTCGACTGCTCTATACAAGTAACGCTCTGAAAAATGCTGTGATGTGGATAAATAACTTCTACATCAACTGGTTTCACATTAGGGCTGGGCGATATGGACTAAAAATAATATCCTGATATATTTAGGTTGAATACCGATACACATTATATATCGGTATTTTCTATAAAGTGGGCTAAATCTTCAGTCAAATAGAAAAAAAAAGGAAACCTGACGGAAATGTGACATTTTTATTTTTAGCGACATTAATTCACATATGTGAGCTTTCTCTGGTGTCTCCGCCCCTTTGACACTCTGAACGCAGAGTTCAGGCATGGAGGGAGAGACGAACAAATCGAGAAAGTCATGAATAAATGCATAATATAACTATATCGATATAAACGATATTGTCTAATTTTATATCTCTTTTGAAAAAATTCTGATATACCGATATACACTGGTATATCGCCCAGCCCTATTTCACATACACAGACAAGTGTGTGAACGTCCTACCACCAAAGTTCAAAGTAAGGCAGTGTTCATGTCCTCTAAAATTGTCAGGTTGTCCAGGGTACCAGTTGGTCCAATCCATTTTGGTACCATCGGTCCAGAACCACGTGCTCTCCTAAACATCATGAGAAGACATGAGAAGAGTGTTGTTCCCATCACCCCCTCTAACAGCCTGGCTCAAAGGCACAAGAGACAGTTACATAACACCGTGAGTCAGACTATACTGTACCTTCACTGAGTCGTGGCCTCCAAGCCAGGTATGGGGATCGTGACAGTCAACCTTGTCTATCAAAGCCTGAACAAATATATACTCAGCACCACTGTGTATTGATGCCAAGTTACCACCCAGTGACTGACAGCGTTTCTGCAGGCATAGTGACATGGAGAGAAAATGAAACAGGTTAATTTTATTCATCACTTAACATATTGTGCATTTTTACAGTATAAAAACACAGAGTACGAATATAATATAAAAACTAATGTCCACTGTCAATAAGATCTACCTCAGCATCAGTCCAAGTCTTTTTTTCCGCAAAGACGCGGAAACATCGCTTATTGTACCGAGAGAACCCAAAAGGACAATCTGTGTGCGATAAGAGTTAAAGTATCATGTTATGGAATGGCTTTTCCGACATCACACAAAAACTGCTCTTCTATCAAATGTAAAAAGATCATTTTGTAACTGCTTTCTCCAAATACTGTACATGTATCCATGCCTGTTGTTTGAATCATAGTGACACATATCAGTACTATTGCTGCAGCAGTGAGTGTGCACACACACACACACACACACACACACACACAGTTTGTTCTCGCTCATGTGTGTGCGTGTGCGTCTGAAGGTAACTAAGACTTACAGGCATCAGCCAGAGCCATCCCAACAAGGAGTAGCACAGTCACACTGATCATCCTCATAGTGGCCATGATGAAGGTGATGAGAAGGATGAAGATGTTGGCCTGCAGGACAGAGAGACAGACAGCTTACTGACACAATGAGAAGAGAGTTAAAAGGCATTATAATGTGGTGAACCTGTCGCAGGGAGGGTGAAGGAACTGAGGGTAATTAAAAACACCTGGGCATAATTAGGTTGGGGACCGGCATGGAGAGGACGGGAGATAACTGTATTTGAAGGGAAGGAGGAGAAGGAGAGAGGTTGGCTGGGAGGGGTACCGATGGTTAATCAATTCTAACCCATGCACTCACAGGGGACGGGGAACGATTGGTGGTGTCCGCGGCTGGTTAGGGCCGCCGACTGAAGCTAGTTAGCCAGGTGAAGATTGCGTGTGGGGGATAGGAAGTAGAGGAGATATGGCAGATATAGGAGTGCTGTACCCTTGCTTCCCAGCTAATCCAGCGCCCGTGGACTGTGGCCGAACGAACTGCTGGCAGTAAACTAAGACGGGCTGCTCCCTCAGGGTCCCGGTGGGACGGTCCTTCTTCGCGGACAACCGGGAGGACAAAAGCCAGACCCCAGGGGAGGGTCTCATCCGCCAGGGGAGCTAAGTTTTAAACCGCCTTTATTTCGCCTACTTGTTTATGTAATGCCTATAGCGTGTGTGCGTGTGTGTGCATTTGGCTTTAGAAATACGGGCAGGAGACAGATGGCAGTTTGGACGTGCTGGGGCTTGAATAGGGGGCATGGAGCTGTGAACTGAACCTTGGGGTTGTGAATAGTGTGCAATGGTTTATGAAAACCTGCCGTGAGGTTTTAAAGGACACCTATGCATGCGTTTGACGTGTCCATTTGGTGTGAAGTGTTTCCAAACTAACTATTGCCTCCTGATTTGAGCCCGGCGTATTGTTTGCTCAAGTTTTTTGCCTGTCACCGGTGTGTCCTACAGTAATAAAGAAACAGTATTTTTCTAGCAACGTGTTATGGCCTCTTGACTTTGACACCGGACCTATTTTTCCCTGACTAGGGAAAAATATATTACAATAATTTGCTTTACATTATGCTACAACAAAATATAAACAATATATATACACCACTCTGGCAAATTATACATATTGCTGTCTTAAATTATAATTCAAAACTTTGATATTTTGAAAATCAATCACAAATATGTTCAAATACACACCAAATACATTGATTTACACCACTGTAAAAATTTATTTGATGATGTTTTGTTAAAATAAAAATGAATAATAAAAAAAAGAATCTACTGTATATATACACACATATTGTGGCATGCCGATCCCATCAGACCCGCGGGCATTGTATGGGAAGGGCGATACGTGGCAGCGGAACAACTCTCGCATTGGCGGAGCACCAGGTGTAGCTCATCTCTCAGATTACCGATCACAGGAATAGAGGATAAAAGGCCAAGATACCAGACAACTGGCAGAGAGCAAGTAGGGAGGTATGTGGGCTACTCTCTCCCAAACCTACAGTAATATATGACCAACAAGCGTAGGACTAGCCAAGTGGGAATACTAGTAGGAGGAGATCGACTATACCCAGGCTGTACCTTTCCTGATTCGGTGGTCTCTTTCTTTGTGTTTTCCAGTGACCAGAAACCCCAGACAACAGGGACGGAGTAACCGCCACCTACGACACGTAAATTAAGGCATCGCTGTGGACTGTTAATAAAGTAGAAAACCTACATACGTCTGCTGGTCGTCTGTTCCCCCTTCCGGAATGCCACAATATACAGTATATATTTTAAAAAAACATCAACAAGTTACTAATAGTGAGACAGATATGTGGGTCTCCACATGCTACTGTATATACTCTATATAACTGGTTAGAAACCACTGGGGAGCGACACTGATTCTCCGCCTGCTATGTCCCATGTGTGCCTTAACCAGTGTGTTACCCACCCAGTAAACCACCATGGCTGCCCCCCAATACCGTATCCCTGGACCGCTGCTGTGTGGACCAGGGGCCTCGTCTTCCCTGCCCCACATTCAATACTCACCACTGGATGGAGACGCTCTCTGCCTCTTCTCTCCTCCCTCTTCTCCTCTAGACATTTACACTCTGTATTTATACAGTTGGTCTCTGGGCGTTGACCCTCCTAGAACTTTATGAGATCTTGCTGTAGGATGCCAGCTGCAGATATTACCAAATAATGCATATCACTTAGTTCCATATTCTATTATCAGTGTATCAGACATATCAGACAAGCCATCCTTATCTCTTCATCATTTCATAGCAGAATTGGACATTGTGCAAGTGCCTTGTACAAAGTTGCGCAATGGTAGAACTTCTCTCTATTATCAGCTTCTTGTCAAACATCTCCACAGAACACATTATTATTATTATGCATACTGTAGCATTTGATACATTAAAGTTATAGTAAGTAATTCTCAAGAACGTTTGCCGACTTCAAACTAAAAAAAAACATCTCTCTTTAATGTTATGGGGTTCTTCCTCAAAAGGTTCACCCACACACATTGGAAATGCATTGAGAAGCCTAGGATATTGTTGTTGTGTGCGGTCTGCACCACTTTGTTTGTAATATCTGATGTCTGCACAGAGAAGGTTAAGCTATAGGAGATATTCAGTGAATTTGACAAAATGCGTTTATTTCAAGTCAATAAACTTTTTTTTTTTTTTTAACCTTTATTTTACCAGAAGACTCATTGAGATTCAAATATCTTTTTCAAGAGTGCCCTGGGTATGGACCGGTTACAGTTTCACATCAAAACACAATAACAAGACAACAATACAGATAAAACAAGTAATAAATAAAACATTAGGTTCCAAAATCAAGTGCAGACTAAAAACAACTACTGGGAAAAGAATCAGTAACCACAGAATTTAGAATTGACTTGAAATGATCAAAAGTGACAAGATAACTAATTTTTAAATTTTTTTGCAAGGCATTCCAAGCTGCGGGGGCTGAAAATTTAAAGGCCCTTTTGCCTAACTCTGTTCTAGCAATAGGTACCGATAGCAAAGGTAGGTCCTGTGAATGCAGGGAATACCTACTGTCTTTAAAAATAATTAAATCACACAAATAAGATGGTAAGATACCCAGCAATGCCTTGTAGATAAATATATACCAATGGCTAAGCCTACGTGTGTTTAAGGAAGGCCAGCCAACTTTATCATATAAAATACAATGATGAGTAAGAGCTTTACAATTTAAAATAAATCTCAAAGCTCCATGATAGAGGGTATCAAGTGATTTCAAACTCTGAGAAGAAGCATTCATGTATAAAATGTCACTATAGTCCAACATAGGCATAAAAGTGGCTGACACAAGCTTCCTTTTAGCCTCAAAAGAAAAGCATGCCCTATTTCTAAAATAAAACCCCAGTTTTAACGTCAGTTTTTTTGCAAGTAGTTGAATATGTAATTTGAAAGAAAGATCGTCATCAACAGTAATTCCAAGATATTTAAATGAGGTCACCATTTCAATCATCACCCCTTGAACAGTAGTGATCCGTGGAAGGTCATGAGTACTCGTTTTTGCTTGGAAAAATACCATTACTTTAGTTTTGTTATTATTAAGGATAAGCTTCAAATCATGTAACGAATGTTGCACATTAATAAAAGCAATTTGTAAGTTTTCCAAGGCTTTCCCCAGACTAGCAGCACAACTGTAAATTACAGTATCATCTGCATAAAAGTGAAGATGAGCGTTATGCACATTTGTATGCAAATCATTAATATAAATAGTAAATAAGAGTGGACCAAGCACAGAGCCTTGAGGTACCCCATTTTGCACAACTAAATTCATAGATGAAAGCCCTTCTAGTTGGGTGCACTGCGTTCTGTCCGACAGATAGTTAGCAAACCAACCAGCTGCATGCTGTGAGAGACCAAGGCTCAGCAATCTCTGCTTTAAAATAACATGGTCAACTGTATCAAAAGCCTTGGGGAGATCAATAAAAATCAAGGCACAATGCTGTTTTTTATCACGAGCCTCCATGATATCATTTACAGTTTTTTTCAATCGCTAACAAGCGTTTGTCCAAACAGTTGTCAAATTTTCAAAACTCTAAACACAATTAGCA
>JAODUE010045562.1:0-17500 GCA_027564755.1 Amblyopsis hoosieri | reverse complement strand
TCAGTGATGGGATGCAATAGAGCGTTCAGCGGCAGAGGTCTTTACTCAATAATATAATCACTTGGCCACAGAGAGAAGGGAGGGGTTATCTGCTCCGCAGCAGGTCGCTAGCTCCATCCCTGTCACCGCTGAAACCTAAGATGTTCAGGACATTTCGCTTGTGGAATTAATTCCGGGTGTTCGGGATCTCTTTTTGCAGCCACCTTGCATGGACTTCTTAAAGGTACATTGTGTCTCTTTGCTCGCGCGCTCCTCTGTGCTCGGGAGATACAGACACACATGCAGTACTGTACGTTAATGTTCCAGGGCGCCCTCTGGCATTGTTTCCTTAAAGGTGCTGTAGATCATCCCAGTGTATGAGCCTGAAGAGGGATAGTAGAGGGTAAGAGTCAGTGAGGCAGACTTCTGTACACATCTGTAATGTGGCTCAATTAGGGGGAGCTATTTCCTGCATTTCACAGTGGGACTTTGATCATGCCAACGAATGTGTCACACCAATTGTGGCACTGCCGTTTGGGATTACATCACACTTGAATACAATTCTCTTAAGTACAGTACAGTAGAACCCATGGATATTACAACATGCATGCTGTTATGTTTTACATCAGAGTTCTGTCTGTCCGGTACTTGCAACAGGGAATCTCTTTAGCGTCTGTCTCTTTTTTGATATTTGGAGTAACGCCGCAGTTTATCTTTCCCTTCAAAGGCGGGCCGGTTTATTTGGAGCAGGGCAGGACGCCTTAATGAAGGGGTGTGTGAGGCTCAGAGCATCCCCAGTGGCCATTATTATCTGGTGCCGCGTCACAGGCCTGGAGATCTGTGCTCCACACTCGATGCAACACTGTGTTCTGTTGGGGGGGCTGGAGGGCTAGGCTAGCCGAGAGCCATGGAGAGAGACTGTTACGCTAAAATGGAAGTTTGACATTTTCAACGGTCACATGGTTCATAGAGAGGCAAAACCTATGGCAAAATAGTTCCAGGAAGTGCTTGGTGGGCAATTTGAACATACATACATACATACCTTCATATTTTGGTAATTAGTATTCAATAAATGCATGGATTTCCATTTAAAATGTAATTTATAGGGTACTTTTAGTATTTTGGCTAACTTCCGGGAACTATTTTTAAGCTCTTTAGTCTATTTGAGTGAACGGAGATAACGTGACTCTCTCTTGATATGGCTCTGTACCACGTACGTGGGACTTTACACATTCTCTCTCTTTCTCTCTCTGTGTGTGTGTGTGTGTGTGTGTGTGTGTGTGTGCGTGTGTGCGTGTGTGCGTGTGCGCGTGTGTGTGTGTGCGTGTGTGCGTGCGTGCGTGGTAATTCGTAGCCTGGTATAACCAGACCTAAAATTCACTTTGTGAATAAGGTCTGGCAATGCTCCATTGGGAAGTGTTAACAGTTGTTGCCTTCTACTGGGCGCAGACCTCAGAATCATTTTAAAACTATTGGATAGATTTGGACAGCCTCTAACCAATCGACATTACAGCTGTTTTGATCGCCTCATCTAGCTCTGTCACCATTTTGAAACACGTTTGACTTCAGTCATCTCACTAACCCACCCTGATTGGACCACCAGCAGGGCGGCTGTGAGAACGCTAATGCGAACAGGGCTTACTTTCTATATTCTCAGCCAAAAATATTGATCTGAGATCAATAGTTGGGCGGGGCCAGGCTAGGTAATTTGGGCAGGGTGACCAAAAACGTTTAGGAGGCGAAGGAAGTGACTGCTCTGTAACATAACTGCTGTCCTGTTGGCCGAGACCTCTCAGGAGGAAGTGAAAGTGACCAGAGTGTGTGTATTTTTCCCCTCTTTTCAACGCTTTGGTGTTGCATCAGAATGAAAAGAGGACATTGAAACGCTTTCGTCTTCCCATTAGCAAAGAGTCATTGTTCTGTCAAATTCTAGGAAAGGTGGGAGTGTGAAGTAGTAATTTACCGTCATTTTTATTTAAAACAATGAAAAATGCTAGTTTGAGTAGCCCTCAAATCGCATATGGAAGTTATGTTAAAATTACTTTATTTTGCCCATTCGATAGGGGAGTTCCAGGGAAAACAATTCCTTTCTCACAATCCCAGTACATATCTTATTTTGTACTGTATTTATTTGTTCTACATGAAACACTTCATTTTCATGTGAATGCATTTTTGAAAATATGACCACATGACAATGGGCATCCACGTCATCGCCTTGGCTACACAGGGACAGTGGAGGTTATGGCTCAGGATTGGAGCAAAGTGTTTACAAGCATGTACGGTAAACAGAGTCCACCAGAGCAGACATTTGGTCTGGGTGCATTCTTGTCCTCTTTTAATTTTGTCCAGTGATCTCACATTTGCGTAGCACACCCCTTTCCTTTTAACAAATGTCTCGGGTTGGAATGAGATCCAACAACAAATATTTTTATTTATTTTTTTATTTCCTTCTGTTTTCTTTTTCGTATTTTGTATTTATTTAAAAAAAAATAAAAAAATGAACTTTTTAAAAAATATATTTGAAAATGAATACAATTAATTGCATTATGCAGGTCATGTTCAGGTCATGTTCAGGTCATGCAAAGCGTACAGAAATGGTCTTGTCATAGCTGCATGTAATTTTGGTTGTTTTGTGTTTCTGCATGCTTGTGGACAAGTCCTCGCTCTATTTGACCATTGTGGTTATATAGTTAATGTGTATACTTTAACTGGATCTACTCTGTCTGCTGAGCTGATCTGTGACAGTGGGTTATCTAGAGGTCAGCATGGAGAGCGTATGCATGTAAAGGTCCTTATTACCTAGTCTCAGTTGTCCTTGCACAATGATGCTTCACCTTCCTGCCAAATGGACAACTGTTTATCATTAGGAGTGTACTGGTGTAGCGGTACGCAGAGGTCACGGTTCAGTTAAAATGGATCTGGACATCAATGTTCAGTACGAGATCGATAACAATGGTGTTTCCACGTGTGTATATACCATAAGTAATATAAGCCTAGACATTTTTTGAAGCATTTTCACAGATTGCAATGGAAATACATTGCAGCAGTATGACTGCATGTACCGTTACACCCCTACTTTTTTTTTATTCAAAAATTTAACCTGTGTTTCATAGAGAGACAGATAATTATAGGGGGACACAGAGACAAAGATACACAATTACATGGAAGAAGAGGGAAAGTGGATGGAGAAAAGGAGACCAATTTAGATGTATAGTCTTAAAGACGGACAGGAACAGACAGTACAGTCACTTTGTGCTACACAGTTTAACAGCGACTGTTGACCGAGCTGGGGCCAAACTACGGGCACAAACACGCAATTCGACATCCTCGCCACTGACTGCCAAATTCCAAATGCCACAAAGGCACGCTAGCTTGCTAGCTTGTATTTAGTTTTTGTTATTTTCATTAATGAATGTTGTGTGTCCATTGTTTTTTTTCTGTGAGCTCACACGCGCACACACACACACACACACACACAGAGTTGCATTAGCTGCTAAGCTATTTCTTCTCATCTATAAGCGAGCCGTGCTATACCACTGATGATATAATCATCAGTGGTATATCTGTAGTGACAGGCTTAGTAACACGACATCATCGGCCCTAGTGGTGACACGAGGTATGCCTTGCTGATGCGTTTCAGAGAGAGAGGGAGAGGGAGAGAGAGAGAGAGAGAGAGAGAACTGTGGTTAGATCTGCAATAGACTCTATTAGGGTGTCTGTTATTTCTGCCTCCTCTATTAAGTTCTACTCTTTCATTTTCCGTCGATGTGTATGTGTGTCCAATATCTTCTTGGTAATGACTCTTCTGGACTTCTTTCAGTTGACCACATCTTGCAGAACCCAATTGATGGCATCTTAACTTTATTTTTTGCTGAATAATAAGTCTGAGGAAAGCTACTTTTCAACATAAACATATACTCTGTGGGTATTTCTATTGGACTCCCGCACTGCATGATAGACAACCTGCCCTTTGGTTAAGACCTGGAGTCCATTATCCATTGGGGAATGGTGTTTATACTGTAATGAGGTTGGTTGCCAATGCCAACTGTATGTGGAAGTGGATTGTAACAGAACAATGAGTTGAATTTAGTTTAGCCCCAGTTCCCCATCACCAGTTTTGAGCAACTAGTAAAGGCAAAACAATAACGCAAATAACGACCTGTCAGGCTGGGGCTGAACAATACAACTTGCCATTTCTCTAATCTGTGATGTCTTCCTGATCTGGGTTTATTGAGTCATTCAGTCCTCATGGGGGGGTTATAGATCCAAGCCCAACCTCTTGGCTAAAGTGCATTCTTTTCACATTGTTAAAAGCTTATAACTTAAGATAGATGAGGCTGAAGCTAAATTAAGGTGAACGATTATCAGATGAACATGTGTATGTTGTACGCACACTGTATACAGTTGTGTGTGTGTATAGTGTGTATAGTATTTCCCACATTGTGTTGTGTGAGCGAAGGCAGAAAAGAGAGGTGGCTTAGGAGGAGTGGAGTGGGTATCTCTTGGGGTATCAGATGCACTTTTAATGTCCAATTTTGTGGAGGGGGGGGAGGCAGGCAATCAATACTGCCCCCCCAATAGTGGGATGGGAGAGAGGGAGGGAGAGAGCACCAATGACAGCAGAGAGAGACAGAGTAGCTGATACAGTATGTCAAATGCTGCCAGGTAGTAGCCCTGCATTAGATATTCACTCTCAGAGAGAGGGAGAGAGGGAGAGGTCGATGGGTTTATTTAAGTTTTGTTTTTAATCTTTAGGGATTCAGATACGAAAAGGGTTTAGTATTTTCTTTGTGTTGGAGAGGTATCTGTAGGGGTTGAAGGGAATTAATGGAAGCTGACGGGCTGGAATTTAGATTTCACTTTTTTTGTGTGGAATGACTGTCGCACTAACATTCTGGAAGACAGCTGTATCTGTGTGGGCTACTTCCTGTGAGTCCTGCTAGCTAAGGTCAGGAATCCTATCAACACTATTACAAACACAAACGTTTCGGCCTGCTTATTTATTGATTAAATAAAGTTAAGTAAGTAATGAATACATTGTTTATTTATTGATTAAATAAAGATCGGAACAGAGATTTATATTATTAATTTCTTCAAAGTTTTGTGTGTATTTTCGTGCAGTTAAGGAATACTGAGGTTCAGTGATTATTGTCAAATAGCATCACAGGATGGACTGGTAGTCTGGCAACCTATTGGTGGAGAGATTTGTTCATGTGATTATTTATTTTGGATCCCTATTAGCTGTTGGGTAGTAAAAAGCTTTTCTGGGGTACACAAATAGTTGTTGGAAAGGCTATACAGCTTTACACACAGTATACTGTAACATCTCAAATTCACTGTTTCACTTTCCCTTCTACCCTTTTTAAATGTTTTATTCTTGATCTAATCCCCGGCGTTTATAGTTTCTATTATTTCCCACTCTTTCCCCTCTTCCTCCATGCCCTAGCAACTCACACACACACACACACACACGATTTACATAGGTGAGTCTTGAACCCAGTGATCTCTGACATCAGCATTTTTTAGCATTCAGATTGACAGCTCTGACCTACCTCTGAACCGGTACACATGCCGAATGATGTGCGTACTTTCATTCTCTCTCTCTCTCTCTCTCTCTGTCTCTCTCTCTCTCTCATGTGCTCATTCCTGCACTGGCTTTGTAAGGCTTCTTCCATTCAACCACAGAGCTTGGCTCGCGGCCTAATCTCAAACCTCTGTCAGCGAACTCGAGTCAGCCATGTCAAAACAAATGTCCTTCTCCTCATCCTCTCCCATGTTTTCGTTGCCCGTGTGACCAGGCAGACACTACAGTGTCTTCCTGCTGTGCATCCCGGGAACCCTGAGAGATGCTAATCTAATAGGCGTCCGGTTCCTGCCTGAGTGACCTCGCCCCACACAGCTGTCCAGCACGGCGCTTTAGCGATTGAGTGTCCCTAACGAGGCCAGGTGATGTCACGCTAATATTCCGCCCCCTGTCTGAGCAGGTACGCACCATTGCTACTTATAGTGCTGACCTTTGACCTCCTCCTCCTATCCAGCATATCAGCTGGTGGCGCTACGTCTGAAGACGAGGGGATTGGTCAGTTTTTTTCCCCGTTTGCAGGACTGTGTTGTTCTGAGTAAGACAAAAGACAGTTCTCACTCCTCAGCCTCTCGATCTCACATGTAAAGGTGCCGTTGTTGTTGTTGTTGTAACACGGCCAAATGTGCTCTCTGCATTTAACCAATCCCTCAAGGGAGGGGTGGGCAGCCACTCAGTGTAATTGGTCACATGGCGCTGACTGGAGAGTGAACCTAACTGATTTTTGGATAGTGGGGGAAACCGGAGCACCCAGAGGAAAAGCCAAGCGCACACGGGACAACCGGGGTTCCATCCCGAAACCTTCTTGCGGTGAGGCCACAGTGATATCCACTGGGCCACCGTGTTGCCCTGCCTACCTGCGCTGTATGCCCTGCTCAGGGGATTGTAGTGGTGGGGGAGGGGAATTCAGACTGCCCAGGACTGGGAGAATGCTCCAGACAGCGGGGGAGAGGCTGGCTGGCTGGCCTACACTGCGCAAAGGATGGCTTGCTGGCTGGCCTACACTGCGCAAAGGATGGCCAGCTGGCTTGACAATCTGTGTGTGTACCACTTTGTTATACACGTGCCCCTATTTGCAGGGTGATGAGAGTGGCCTAATGGTTGCATTCTTATAGCTAAATGGAGTGTACCTAATTCATGCCAATGATAGCCACACACAGCTCATAACCACCCTGAGTGTATGTATGTGTGTGTTGAAGGCTTGTGTGTCTCACCTGAGAGGGAGAGAAATAATATCGCCTGTTCTAAATGAATCATATCTCAGTGGAGACCAGTTTCAAGACAATCTTCAAATCGTTTTGCCATCTAAAGGCAATAATAGCAATACTAATAATGTCAATGTACAGTACATAATTAGTTATAAATAAATAGTTTATTAACAACAACAACAACAATACTTTAATTAAATACATTGAATTGGGTTAAAAGTATATCTATAGTACTTGGCCAATACTGTAGTAATATAGTCCAATCCTAGTGATTCCCCCCCATTTCTCAAACCCTGTCCGTGCTTGTTTATCATGAACCGTTTGTCTAGTGTTGTCTTGCGAGCCGTAGCGGACTCTATTATCTGTGTGTGGTCTTCTAGTATGTGTGGACACAGAGGACTGTATCCACTACCAACGGGGAAGCATTGAATTCTATCACTGTGTTTTCATTATCCACCTCTGTGTGGATGGTGGCAGCTGTTAATCTTGGCACACAGCGCCAGAGCTGCGATTATCACGGGCTGCCTCGTTCACAACCACCCGTACATGCGGATACCAACGGACACACACACACACACACACACGCACACAAACACAAACACACACACACACACACACACACACACACACGTGCGCACATGGGCTGTGGCGTAGATAGCGCCTTTTGATCCACGAGGCAGCCGCTGTCTCTCTATTGTTTCATTTATCGGAGCTTGTCTCTTGTCTTCCTCTCTGTGACTCACTCGTTAGCTGCCATGTTGTGGTATTAACTGCGCTGATAGTGCTTGCCTCACAGCGTAGAACAGAAGGCCCATTGAGTTGTCCAAGCCTGTCATGGGACAGATGAAATCTCTATGCGGCTCTCCACTGCCTCTTGTGTGACCTACAGTAGAGTCTCTTTGAATCCTGTCTTGTAAAATGTATGTTTTCTCAATTTCCATTATTCCACTTTGTTACCATTGGCCTCTGAATTGCATATTAATATTAAAGACATGAAACCTGAAACATAAGAAATTAGAAGACATTGTGGGCAAGATAATCAAAAGTAAAATTGTGAAACAATAAATAAAAGGTATATTCAGCTTTTGTAAGCTAATACACTTTTGTAAAATTCACCAAATATATCCTTGCATTTTGCTAGCTTACTGTTCTCTGTGCGTGCTGAAAAAAGAATCTAGTCCCTGGCGCTGTTAATACGAACACAAACAAAGTGACGAACACCGCTCAAAACAACAGTGCCCTTGGCTTCACAATGCACTTCAATGTGGGGGGCGGAGCTTCTGAGGGAGTTTGTTTTGATTTGAGTTAGCAAGACTAACTGTATCTCTCTGTCTTGCAGCTGGCACGTCCTAAGGCATTCCCCTGGGCGCGGAGAAGGTCGTGCTGATGGGCCCTGTTGCACCGCCATGAGCCTTCAAGATGGCGGCTGCGGCTACGCTAGCAGCGGCGGCGGCGCTAACGCGGCGTCCGCTAGCAACAGCATGCGGCGACGCCTGGAGGACCAGGAGTTCACCCTGCGCGTCTACCCGGGCGCGTTGGCCGAGGGAACCATCTATTGCCCCGTCAGTGCTCGCAAGAGCACCACGGCGGCCGAGGCCATCGAGCGGCTCATCGAGCGGCTGCGCCTGGAGCGCACAAAGTGCTACGTGCTGGCCGAGGTGAAGGAGTTCGGCGGCGAGGAGTGGATCTTAAACCCCGGGGACTGCCCCGTGCAGCGCATGATGCTGTGGCCGCGCAGCGCGCTGGAGAACCGCGGCGGCCCGGCCGCCGGCGAGGACTACCGCTTCCTGCTGCGCGAGAAGAACCTGGACGGCTCCATCTACTACGGCGGCAGCCTGCAGATGTGGCTGCGCGTCACGGAGGAGCGACGCCATCTGGTGGAGCGGGGCTTCCTGCCGCAGCCGGCCGGCGGCGAGCACCCGGCCGACCTCTGCTCACTCCCCGAGCTGACGGAGCGCGCCCTCCTGGAGAGCCTGAGGGCGCGCTTCCGCCAGGAGAAGATCTACACGTACGTGGGGAGCATCCTTACCGTGATCAACCCCTTCCAGTTCCTGCCCATCTACAACCCCAAGTACGTCAAGATGTACGACAACCACACGCTGGGCAAGCTGGAGCCGCACATCTACGCCGTGGCCGACGTGGCCTACCACGCCATGCTGCAGAGGCGGAGGAACCAGTGCATCGTCATCTCCGGGGAGAGCGGCTCCGGGAAGACCCAGAGCACCAACTTCCTCATCCATCACCTGACCGCTCTGAGCCAGAAGGGATTCGCCAGCGGGGTGGAGCAGATTATTCTAGGGGCGGGGCCTGTGTTGGAGGTAAGAATGCGCTTATTTTGCTGAGTTATATGTGAATGGACTGTGATGTTGTTGACCCAAAATATAACTTATTTATCACCTCGGGAAAATGTAGTTAGCATGCATTTGACCCGTGCTAACTAGCATGGATCAAATGCATGCTAACTACATATAGGTGCCCAGGGACAAGTGCCCGTTCTCATAGAGGCAGCATCAAGACTAGTGGTGTGTGTGTGTGTGTGTGGGGGTGGTGGGGTGGGGTGGGGGGTTATCACAATCAGAATATCAGAGCTGTAAAATCCACCAAGCAAATACAGCGCAAAGTCTTCACATTAATGGATCATACCTGCTTTTAGTTATTAGATATGAAGTATTGTCAGTTAACTGATGCTATGTCATGAATGTAGTATTGCATGTGTGTAATTTTATGTAAAGATAACATTTCCTCCCAGCATTGTGGCTTTATCACAACAATCTTATGTAGTTGATCTTAGGGATGATGTTGTATAGGCTGCCTCTAGGCCGCTATACCATGTGTTGTGAATTAGAAGCCTTTTAAGACAGGCCGTGACAGAAGTCATACTTGTGTTATTTTACTGGCTGCGGAATTTCAATGCATGATCTGAGGCATGTGGATTTGAGAAATTTACCCCTGAAATGGGAATGCCTCAACATGCAGGCTATATTTAGCCAATTTTAGCCACATATGACTTTTATATGTATAATATGACCCAGAAACTGGGTTTTGTGGAATGTCTCTAATCTCTGCAGAGATGTACTGTATGTCTCCACATGGAACAAGTAGTATATGATAGAAAGTTGCCTAATCTGCCACTGGATTATAAATAAAAAATATGGTAAATAACGGAATTTCATTTGGAATATTGTATGTTTGGATAGCCAATGTCTATACAATGGAAATCCCACTTTCATACTGGTTAGCTCAGATGTAGGCCAATGCTCTTTTCTCCAGCATTGATATTTGTAAATATGGCTTTAACTGACCAATTATATGTATTTCTCATGGCCATTTCTTTCTGTAACGCACAGCCTCTTCGGAATGGAATTACTCCGGTCATGTCAAAATACGCAGCTGTTCACCATGTGGAAGTCTTCCAAAGTGAAGCTAAACAATGCTTCAGTTTTGCCAGGTGGCTTGCAGGGCTAGTATAGTTCTAAGGAAAGGGAAGACACATTGTATCATGTTAGAAAAGCTTCTGCATAATTAAACGATATGTAATAAAGTAAACTATGCAGATTACTGCATGACGGTTGGTTCTGTCTTAGATCCAGGTAGGTAGGTCGGTCTGATACCTGATACTAGGAGGCTAACAGCGATGGCTCTGTGAGGGATGACACGGCTGATTCTGATAACCGTTAGTGCTTTGGGGGGGGAAGTAGATGTGGTTCTGTGGCTTGTGCCATTTCTGTTTGTGCGTGTACATCCACTGCATCGCTTCCTCATCAATCACCGGCTGCTGCCTAACTGATTTAAACTGAAATGCACAATACACGATGTGTATCCGTGTAGGGGAATACGTTTTTTTTTTTTTTTTTTTTTTTTTTTAAATCAGGACTATCATCATTTATATCCACATTTGGATATTTTTAACAGACAAAAGACAACTGTCCAAATGCTACATGCTGCACACTAAGCGTTTTATCTTTTCTGTCGCATGTACGCCTTTCTGGAAACAAAAACAAGCAAGAAGCAGCTAGAGCACAGTACACTCCATCCATGTCTAACTATGGCTTTTCCTGTTTGTTGGTACTGTTTACATATTCCCTGTCAGCTGAACACGCCTATGTTTTGTGCGCTACGCCTTTTTGGCTCTTCGGAACAGCGGAGTTATACTGGTGGCTGCACATGTCCCGGGGCCCGACATTCTTTGCCCCACAGAGCGGAACCTGACTCAGTCTAGACCATGTTGTAGGGTAGAAAGTTCACGTTTCCATGCATAGTGGCTTGGCACCCCTCCTTTGCAACCAGACACTCTTTCCAACACGTCCTCTGTTCCTAGGCTCTACCTGAGCATTTTGTCTCCCTCACTCCAGATCGTGTTCTATCCAAATAAATAAATGGAAAGTTTCCCACGCAACGCTGTTGTGGTTGGCGTATTGAAGTAACAGAATGATTTGGTTTCCTACACTTTTAATGCCAATTACAGAACCATTCGCTTTGGTCAAAGGCTTCCGCTTCAGTAATGAAACTTTTGAATATTTGCCCAGGGCGAATACTAATATCAGGCGTACGAATGAGCGCAACAAGGCTTTTGGGAATGCATAGTAAATGCCCGGATATAAGACAGAACAATATAGGTTGGTGTCTATTGTCTTTCATGTGCAGACCTGTCTAAAGTTGGATTCTATTTAGAACAGAGCTGTGGCAGCACAGTATCTCATATTGTGTTTGTATTGCAAAGCTATGCTGGACACTGACTTTGAGGCTGTTTGTAGTTACATACAGCCTAACGTAATTAGCTATATTTTCTATTCACTTAATTGGCTGACTGATTGCTTGATGAATGGAGGAAGATTATATTATATTATGGTGTGTTTAGAGGAATGATGGTGTGAATATCAATTATTGTACTATAAATATGAATAATACATTATAATATTTGGAAAATTATAGATTAGTGCGTGAGCTGTTTTTGACAGATGTTATCACACTTTCTGACATCATATACACACCCAACAATATGTTTCCCTTCCTAAAACATACTGTAGCACCATTATGGTAAAGTTCTGCATAATTTGTACTTCTTTTTTTTTCTTTTTCAGTAATGCACAACACATCACTAATACGTTATACAGTAGTAGCAACAGCCATATGTAGTACACTAATAAACTGAGTTTGTTGCGTCAGTAAGACACATTATTTATTTTAGCTCCTGACAGGAAAACCTGCCTAGCATGTAAATGGTTTTCCTCTTCTGGCCTTCCTTAAAGGCCAGCAACATTTCTTACAGACACAAAATGATTAACAAGCATTGCTGTCCAAAATCAGGTATACTGTGGCCAGGTGTAACCAGACCCAAAATTCACTTTGTGAATATGGCCTGGACACGCTCCATTGGGGAGTGTTTGCAGTCTTTAACCTTTAATACATTTTTAAGATAATGTGCAACCTTTAACCAATCGGCGTTGCTACAACAGTTTGGATCGTCTCATCTAGCTCTGCCAGCATTTTGAAAACACGCTTGACTTCAATGTCATCTCACTAACCCACCTTGATTGGACCACCAGCAAGGTTGGTGTGAAAACGCTAATGCGAACAGGGTTTCCAGACTATAATCTCAGCGAAAATAATTGATCTGAGCGCAATAGTCAGGCAGAGCCAGGCTACTGTAGGTATACAGTATGGTATGCAGTGCTTACCTTTAAAAGCTGTAGAACTCCCTTGTTATCCAAGCTACTTGCTACACGCTTCCTTTAATATTATGTGCTGACGATGAGAAAAATATCAAATTCCTCATCTCAGACTTCTCTGCACGTCTATTTCTCTCTTCCCCTGGTATCTTCTGTTTCTCTTTTGAGTTATGCTCATCTGAATGTTTCAATTTGGTGCAGCGGTTAAAGAATTACGTTATTCTTTCTTTATCTTTTCACTTCCTTGTCTCATGATGTAGCCCTACTACTCAATCTCCCCTGCCTCTCTCCGTCTATCCTTTACTCCCACCTGTCGAGCTGGCTCCATATGAGCAGCTCTGCAGTTCACATTGCGTTACAGTAACTTGTGGGCTCAACGGCATTGCAGGCCAGGGCTGTTTTCCTCATTCTCTGAGCCAGCATGCCGCACTCTGTGTGCCGCGCACGGGAGATGGCAGCCTGACAGGACCAGCTTGAACGGTAAATGTAGCTCGGGCACATCTGAGCTGACAGCTATGCACTCGGAACGCATCTCCACGAGCACGGTTGGGGACACGCACGTGCATACACTCGAGCGTGCGTACTGTACGCACACGACCACACACTCACACAGCCACACACAAGGCCTGGCCTAATTCTTCTCACCTCTAGTGAAGGTAATGCAACAGTGCAGATGGGAACCCTGTGTGTGCGATAGCTCAAGGGCACTTGGTCCCTTACTCGTTCATATCTAGGGTAATGTTTGGCAGTTTATGAGACATGGCGGTTTAGCTGAGGCTGTTACGCTGTTCGAGCTACAAAGACCGTGTAGAGGAAGATGCACCGCACCAAGGAAGTTTTAACTTGAGCGCAGCTGACGTCAGTCGTAAGGGTTTCAGATTTGTGACTCATCTAGTACCGAGCACTTAATTTTAATACATCAAGAGTTTAACCACATGGGGGACTGTGATACATCATGTCATCAACGATATCATCGCCGTGCTCATTTTTCAACAAATGCCCCTTCTTGAATCTGTACTGAACGCTTTTATTTTGCAGCACAGATGGCTAGGGGCTGCAGGTTTTGTGTAATTCGAGCTGCCGCGTTCAGTGCCAATCGACAGTGGAGGTATGACGTTACAATGGGACAGCACTGATGGGAAGACAGCTGGCCGGCTGATGGGAAGAGGAATTGGCTTCTCTAGCTGTTGGAGCCGCTGTGTTGCTGCTGCCTGGATGAACTGCACTTATTTAAAGCTTGTTCCAAGCTGTTGGAGCTAAACATCATGCTATTTCAAAGTAAATGTTGTAATACGCAAGACCATGCAGTGTTATGCATTCATCTTTTAGACATATGACACTAATCCACATCATTATGGAATTACATGCATCTTAGTTAAAGTGCTGGGAGAAGCCACAATGTTTTGAGTGGATGATTAGCATAGAATGCTGTAGTAGACTGAATAAAATTATGCTTAAATTCAGAATTTAGAAATTATGATTTGAATCTTATGTGAATGTAGCACAGACAAATGTACTTTTCATATTGGGAAGTGGTTGGTTTGGTTTCAGGAACTACAGTGCTTTGTTCTGTCGTTGGCATTTGCATTTTACCTGTACAATTGACTTTCCAGCTGGTCAGATACTATTGTTTGACCAAATGAGCTCTGGCAGTTGATTGGTTTGCTAGGAGCCTTTAAAGACTGCATGGCAGACTGCTCTCTGTAGTCATCCCCAGAGTCATACTTTTGCAAACCCCCCCCTTATTTCTCCTCACCCCTGTCTAACATTCCCTGCATGTTTGATGGCTGTTAAAATGCATCTTCCCAGTGAATATAAGGGAAAGCTGAACTCTAATATATCAGGATGACCTGATAAGTGTGCTTGTAGGATCCTCGTGGTACTGTAAGTTCAGGGGTTAGGGGAGTGATCCTATTAATTTGTAGACACGGGAATTGCCAACTTTATTGTCCCTTGTTTTAGCCTAATGGGATTTCTCACATTTAGGTATTTGGTATTTCATTGATACTTGAAATTTGATATTTTATTGATACCTGAAATATGTAAGCAGATAGTTCCTTCTTGCCCAAAGGCATCTTGACTGAACCTCTAGACAAACAGGCTCAACTGGTAAGTGTGTAGTTTATACATACTGTAGGCTAACCTGCATATTGTGTTACTATTTTGCTCCCTGTGCTGGTTTTCTTCAGCTTTGCTCTCATTTGTTCACCACGACTATATACGTACGTTCTGTTTTGATGTCTGGGATGTCGGTGATGATAGAAGCCCACTTTTGTCTTGCTCTTTTCTGGGTGGGCTTCCAAACCAGGCCTCAAAGCCTGTGGAAGGCCTCGGGACTTACTCTTGCTGTGTGGTTCCATGTTGCGGGGCCATAGAGTCTGGGGGCCACTGTATAGCCTATATTTGTTCTGGCCCTGACCTGCCTTGCTTTATGGAGGGGTAGTAGTCAGGAGAGAGGCCTCCTACCAGATGGTTCCCATCCAGATGACACCCCCCCCCCCCCCCCACGCCCCGAGGGACAGGACTTGTCTTCTGTTGCTAAGATGGATGGTTGCAGGTAGTGTCTCAGCCTTACGCTTTAAATGGTATATTGTTTGTTCTGTTGTGTGTGTGTGTGTGTGTGTGTGTGTGTGTGTGTGTGTGTGTGTGTGTGTGTACACGTGCATGCTTGTATGTGCATGCATTCTTATCCAGCGATCAGGGCCGTGAGATGGTAGTATGACAGCTGGTAAGGTTTTACATCACGTGATAGTGACAGTATGGGGTTCTGGTGGATGGACCCGGTGTAGCCTCTTGTCCTGGCCAGCCACGTGGAATCCTAAAAGCTCTTGACATGGTTGCCTGATTTGTCTTGTGAGGCACCTTGGGACCTTAGGCACAAGGGCTAGGCCAGCAGTACTGCACTGTTCTCTCTGTACCAATAGATTTCAGGGATGCTGTTTAATCGAGTGATGCACTCATTTCCTCTTTGTTTTATTAAGTACAAATTGTATCGCTCAGGGAAATTCTTCTGCTTTTTTTTTTTTTTTTTTTGCACCTGTAGACTAGAGCATAAAAAATAGACAGACAGTACATTTGAGCATCTCAGTCAACATGGCACCTTCCTATGTTCAAGCCTTGCTAGACCTACACTTTTTTGCCTAATCAATGCAGTAGCCATTATTGCACATTAGCATAATACAAATATGTTCTTGTTAGCACTTATATTGTCATAATCTGTATCCTTGTCTAGGTCATGTATTTTCACTGATGCATCTGTTTCCTGAATTATCCTCATCTCTGCCTCTCATTCTGTCCATCTCTGGAACATTCCCTCGATTTAGTCTCAGGAAATAGTGTGTTGTCCTTGGATCCCACACCGACAGCTGGACATAGTGTACCCAGGCAGTTGTTGATGGTACATTTACAGTGGAGAGTGCGTGGCCCATGCCCAGTTCTAAGCTCTAAGTCTTGCTTCTCAGTGTTTTGTATTGAGTTCACTTTTTGTCCATATGTCTGAATGTTTCATTTTTGTGTCTATGAAATAGATGACTTTTATAATAATTTTGTCCATAGCAGCTGGTCGCGCGTGCAAGCCTGAAGAGAGATGTCATAATTTTGCAGTGGAGATGCAGTGTACATGTTGACTCTTCATAGCAAGCGGTTTTCTTGTTAGCTGTTGTAGCATGTCACTCTGAATTAGGTTGCTGCTGTTCAGCAAGGAAGGTTTAGCATCTTATTCTAATGTTTGTTTATTGTTCCGTTATAAACCTTCAAGTACCGTAACACACAAAGCAAATTGTTATAAAAGCCCATTAAAAAAAAAAAAAAAAAAAAAAAAAACATACACTAGCGTTCAAATTTCAATGTTTTCCATGAAAACTCACAACTTTTATTCATCAAATGAGTTGCAAAATTAATAGAAAATAGAGAAAAAAGATTAGAAATAATTATTTTTATTTGAAATAATAATTTTGTCCTTCAAACTTTGCTTTTCTCTAAGAATCCTCCATTTGCAGCAATTACAGCCTTGCAGACCTTTGGCATACTAGCTGTCATTTTGTTGAGGTAATCTGAAACATTTCACCCCACGCTTCCTGAAGCACCTCCCACAAGTTGGATTGGCTTGATGGGCACTTCTTACGTACCATACGGTCAAGCTGCTCCCACAACAGCTCAATAGGGTTGAGATCTGGTGACTGTGCTGTCCACTCCATTACAGACAGAATACCAGCTGACTGCTTCTTCACTAAATAGTTTTTGCATACAGTAGTTTGGAGGTGTGATTTGGGTCATTGTCCTGTTGTAGGAGGAAATTGGCTCCAATCAAGCGCTGTCCACAGGGTATGGCGTTACAAAATGGAGTGATAGCCTTCCTTATTCAAAATTCCTTTTACCTTGTACAAATCTCACTTTACTGTACCAGCACCAAAGCAGCCCCAGACCATCACATTACCTCCACCATGCTTGACAGATGGTGTCAGGCACTCCTCCAGCATCTGTTCACGTCTCACAAATTTTCTTCTGTGTGATCCAAACACCTCAAACTTAGATTCGTCTGTCCATAACACCTTTTTCCCCAATCTTCCTCTGTCTAATGTCTGTGTTCTTTTGCCCATCTTAATCTTTTCCTTTTATTGGCCAGTCTCAGATATGGCTTTTTCTTTGCCACTCTGCCTAGAAGGCCAGCATCCCGGAGTGGCCTCTTCACTGTGGACGTTAAGACTGGCGTTTTGCGGGTACCATTTAATGAAACTGCCAGTTGAGGACCTGTGAGGTGCCTGTTTCTCAAACTAGAGACTCTAATGTACTTGTCCTCCTGCTTAGTTGTGCACCCTGGCCTCCCACTTATCTTTCTATTCTGGTTAGAGCCCGTTTGTGCTGTTCTCTGAAGGGAGTAGTACACACCGTTGTAGAAAATCTTCAGTGTCTTGGCAATTTCTCGCATGGAATAGCCTTAATTTCTCAGAACAAGAATAGACTGTCGAGTTTCAGAAGAAAGTTATATTTTTCTGGCCATTTTGAGAGTATAATCGAACCTACAAATGCTGATGCTCCAGATACTCAACTAGCTCAAAGGAAGG
>JAODUE010045551.1:0-18803 GCA_027564755.1 Amblyopsis hoosieri | reverse complement strand
TATGAATGTGTGTGTGACTGGGTGAATGTCAGGCAAAAATACTGTAAAGCGCTTTGGATAAAAGCGCTATATAAATATGCCCATTTACCATTTAACAGATCTGAACATGTGTTCACACATACTGTAGGATAACACAGTGGCAATATTATAATATACATTATTTGCCCAATAGGAATCGTGGGTGTGCGGCGGTACCTATATTGCACTGCACGTGCACGCACGCACGTAGGCCTAAGGGTACATTGTAAGCCTCTAATAAGCCAGACCTGTTCAACCCAGAGAATTTACCCTCCATGCAGAAAATGCCACATCTGCATAAACAGGGCAAAAACGTATGAGCTGATGATGGAGCCAGTGGCTGCATACAGTAACATCAGGGCAACACTGCTGTGTTGTCCCCATTGTGACATGTGGCGCTGCTGATTCATAGGCCTGCATTGCCAGACAGAGAGACAGAGAGAGAGATGGAGGAAGGTATGAGAGAGAAAGGACCATGCCTTCTGCCCAGTGGGAAAGAAGCTTCATTGGCTCTCTTTGGCGTGCACCAATGAGTTCTCTGCTGTCCTCTCAGGGAACCTGACAGGCTCTGTTCACCGCTCTCCATCCATTGCTCTAGTTGTTCTGAGAGAGAAAGAGAGAGAGAGAGAGAGGGGGGGGGGCGGGGACAGCAATGTGAAGGAATATGGTGGGGTTCCTACACTCAGGTGTAATGTGAACCCATCCCTGTCAGTGTGATTTATGAGCAACAGAAATATTATAATATTCATGCAGCTAACCAGACACACAGAGAGAGAGAGAGAGAGAGCGAGCGAGCGAGCAAGTGAGAGAGAGATGCATGCAATCAAGTGGTCTCTGTGTACATGTGAGTGGACATGCTCACGTCTATACAACAATATACACATATACACCATACTGCACGCACACACACACACGAATGCCTCCCACTGACATGATACATGTCTACACACTGAGTGATTTGTGTGTTGTTTCTCAATCCTAGGACCCATTCTCATTCTTAATACATTGAATACATCAATATAACAGCAGCAAGAGGGCAAAACTCTGGATTATTTTACATTGCGTTGGCACAAAATGCATTCAATGACTACATCTTCAAGATTTCATGGATTCTTGTCTCATTAAAACACAACCATCATCAAATCTCTGTGTACCTACAGGCAGATTTGCATGTTTACACACTCTTTTCAAAATTGTTAAAATTACGTTCAAATCCTAACATAACAAATAGAAAAATAAAGCAATATTCTGTGTTTCTGCAGTAATCCCATATAGAAATATAGTCCACATCTAAAATATTACAGTAAATACATTTGGAACAATTAGACCAACCAGAAGCTGATTCAGTAAAGGTGCTCTTATTGTCACATACTGTACATGTTGTGAAATTCATACACTGCATTTGACCCATCCCTCAAGGGAGCAGTGGGCATCCACTGTGCAGTGCCCGGGGACCAACTCCAGATTGGAGCCAGTGTCGCTGGTCACATGACACTGACAGGAGAGAGTGAACCTAACATGTTTTTTTGATAGTAGGGGAAACCCACGCAGACACAGGGAGAACATACAAACTCCACACAGAAAGATCAGGACGACCAGGGTTCGAACCCATGATCTTCTTGCCACGGTGGCCACAGTGCTACCCACTGGGCCACCGCGTTGCCTTTTTTTCCCTTTTTCTTTCCATCTTTTTTTAAAGTAATGTAAACGTAAGAGAGCTGAGATAGATCTGTTGATGGTGTATTCTGTATTTTATTCTGGAATTACAGTATTGTACTAATTGGCCAAAATACTCTATGGAAATAAATACCGTAAATACTGTAAAACATAGTGAAATGTTTGGAATAAAGTCTGATTCATTCCAGTATCATATGCAGTGAAGTCTAAACATCAGAGAGGTGCTTTGTATTGTATTGCAAATAAACGTAATGTACTGTATAATGCTACATGTTGTTAGTGTTTTATTATTGACATCTTAGGTGACAACTATAGTATTGTTTAAGAAACAAGTTGATTTGACGTGTGAAGTGTAATGGGGGCTATAGTGCATATTGGATGTAATATTGTGGTGCCAAGATGAAAGTTTGTTAGGAGAACTGTGTCAAGAGTTTAGCAAATGTACCCAAGGTAAAAATGGGTCCTAGTGATTGGAGAAAAACTGCATATTTCAAACAGGTATTTGGAATATCACAAAGTTTTCAATAACATCCATGCGTTCATAAAATGACCCTTCGCCTGCTAAATATCCATCAAACAAGAGCCCTCTGTTTAATTAACATAGAATATACACGTAGATGATATTTGACTCTAAATGTTGTGCAGAGAAGGAACCCCTGCTAATCCAGATTAATGGGCATGGGATCAGGATGATAAGACAAGAATGTATTTAGTTTTGGGAGAACATTTGCATTTTAAAACTCTCTAAGAGTTCATTAATTATATAACAGTAGCTGTGAAGACTGATTAATAATTAATTAATTAATGTGTAATCAATCACTCCTAAGCAACACTTGTAACCTTAAGCAGATGTCTTTAAAAATGGGAGTAACCATTTGCAAATACGGTATTAAATAATGGCATATGCCTACTTGGTAACGCTCCATAATTAACATTTTATTTCCTGTTATTTTAACCTGCTATCAGGAGGTGTAATTTAGGGCTGATGTCCTATTTCAACAGCCACATGTTGTTCTTTACATGAAAGCGTGTGTGAGAGTGTGGTGGGATAAATGGCGGTCCAATCCAGACATCAGGTTGAATGCTTGCCAAACACAGAAGTTGTAAAGAAAGTGTATAAGTGAACTATAATGCAGTTATTAATTGTCTTTCAAATCACCTCATTGTAAATCATGAATGAGCCAGTGGCCATTCACTCTGCCTGCTGATGGACCCAAGAGATTCAAGATTTAATTTGTCACAGACAGCTACAGTGAATGGCATTAAAATGCTTGTTTGCAGTGCACACAGGACTCTGCTGACAAAAAAGAATAAGAGAATATACACAATACAATTAACCTATGAACAATTACATAAAATAAAACGGGTAACAGAATAAGGTGACCATTTTCATGTCATTGTCATCGAAAGAACATGTTAACTGCCGGTTGAGAAAAGATGACATGTAAAATGTATGTAATATGGTATCCTAGATGGAGTCTTCACCGCTGACAGGTACAATGAATGCTAGAAGACAATGGTGACAGCAGAGCCCTGTAGGGGTGATGCTGAAGGTTGATTGCGCCTCAGCCTCTGTGAACAAAAGGGGTGAATATACAGTGAAACATGAAAATGAGAAGCGGCCTGCTTTTAACTGTTCAGCTGTTATGCTTGCCAATCACGGATGGATTCATGAGCAGGCCTCCCTTATTAAAGCCCGAGACAAAAAGAACAAGGCAACAGCATTATTATACCCCTGGATGGAGGGGTTCATTGATTGTGATGCAAGCAATGGACTACATTTAAATAACAGTATAACATAGCATAGACACACAGTAGGTTTATAAGCAAACATAGCACTGAAAATGCACTGTACGTATTTGCATTTAAAAAAATACATGTAATGAAACAATAACTGTATGAGGTGGTAAACAACACACTAAAACGCTAAAATAAATGAATGAACGCCCATGACAAAAATATATCAGACAACAGATACTAGGGATGGAGACAAATACAAATGCTTTATTTGGATAAGCACAAATAGTGTTTTTTTCTAATATTTATTTAGAACAAATATTTAAAAAATGATTTGTGTTCGAGAAGAAAAGAGAAAACCCAGGTTTAAATAGCTGGTGTACAGTAGTGAGCGTAGAGCGTGAGCGGTATGGTGGCCACGTACTACGTCTGGGGGCAGAAAGCCATATTCCCACCGGCACTCATTCAAAAACAAGCACCTCTTAAATTAATATTAACATTGCTTGAACACCGTACAAGATCTAAAACGATTCTTTATATTATGAAGTTTTATGTGTGGGGGTCAATTATTTTTAGTTTTCCTAAAGCCCAGGAAAGATTTTTTTTCTTGCGTGACGTCATCGCAGGGAACGAGCAAAGTACAAGCATTGGAGTTTGTTTTGTTACCATGGAGGCAGGACAGCGCATGGACACCATAGGGACACCCGCCCACACAAATTTTATATATTTTGCCATGATAATTAACATATCCTGTTGATATATTATGGCCCATGAATTAAACTAAATTGTGTATTAAAATATACTGTAGGTACAGTTCATGTCTTATTTAACAAAACATCTTAGGTAACTTAGGTAAGATTATGCTATTAACAGCATACGGCATCGCAAAATATGCAACATATAGACCTAAATACATAAAAAAAAACAGTTTGTCATGTTCAGGAGGTTGAGGAAAACATCAGTCCCTTCTCTATGAGACTTCTCCATCAACTGCTTGTCACTGCGCACCGCTCTTTCGGCAAGTCCGTTTGATTGTGGAAACTGGGCTGCTGGTGCATGGACAAAATCCCATTGCTTGGCAAAATCTTTGAACTGCTGACTGGTGTATTGTCTAGCGTTGTCAGAGATTAGGGTGTGTTGTGTGCCATGGATTTAGAAGTGTCTCTTCAGTTTAGTGATTACTGCTGAGGACGTCAGGTTGTGGAGAAGGTCTATCTCAAACCATCCGGAGAATGAATCCACAAGCACTTGGTAATGTTTACCATGCCAGCCGAATACATCTGTGGCCACTGTAGATCATGGAAGATCTGGAACTGTATGGAGTTGAAGGGGTTCTTTTTGTTGAAGTGATTTGGTGCTGTTGCACACTGCACATGAGAGGAGCTCTTCGTTGATGTTGTTAGACATGTTTGGCCAATAGATATTGCTCTTTGCTCGGCGCTTCGTCACTTCAACACCTGGGTGAGTAGTTGCAGCACTTCTTCCTCCGCTGTGTGCTTTCTAGGTTCTTCCAGACTTTGGGACATAACTCACAGACATTACTTCAAAAGGGTCATCTTCCACGGGGCTCCGCAAGACCGTATTTGTGGCTTGTGAAAGAGTATCTGCCAGGTACATGTGTTTGCCCTTTTTGTACACCAGTTATATCGTAGCTCTGCAGACAGAGCATCATCCTCTGCAGTCGGGCTGGAGCAGTGTGAATTGGCTTTCTTAGGATCGTCACCAAGGACTGGTGGTCAGTTTCTACGATTATGGGCTTCCCATATACATAGTCTCTGAATGTTGTGCAGGCAAACACTACAGCCTGTAGCTCCTTCTCTATTTGAGCATATCGTGTTTCTGTGTCTGTGAGGGTACGTGACGCAAACGCTTCCGGTCTGCCATCTTGCATGTGGACTGGCCTGTGGACGTCATAATACAACAATACTGGTGGGTTTGACAGGCATGTTTTGAGATGGTCGAATGCCTCCTGATGCTGCTGAAACCAGCAATACGCAGTATCCTTGTGAGTGAGCTTTCTCAGTGGCGCTGCAATGTCACTGAAGTTTGGGATGAACTTGCCAAGGTAATTTACCATTCCAAGGAAACGCTCCAAGGAAATGAGTGAGGGGATGTCTGCGGGGACTGGCATGTCAGTTATTGCAGATATTTTTGCGGGGTCTGCCTTTAGGCCTTCACTTGTAAAGATGTTGCCTACATAGGACACAATTAGCATTTGGCAGGATTTAATTTGATGTTCACCTCTTGTGGCCGCTGGAGCACCCTCAACAGGTTGGCATCATGCTCAGCCACCCCCTGTCATCCAACGATGATGTCATCGACGATGGCAGAGCAGGGGTAACCAGAAAACAACTGTTCCATAGTGCACTGAAACACCTCACCCGCAGAGCTAATGCCAAAAAGCATGCGTAGAAATCTGTAACGCCCAAATGGAGTACCGAAAGTTGTCAACATTGAGGACTTTTTGTCAAGACGTATTTGCCAGAAGGAATTATTGGAATCCAGGACAGAAAACAGCTACTTCCTCAACTGCGCATGGGGTGATGGGGCCTTTTTAAGCTGTGTTAAGGTCTTTTGGATTGATGCACAGTCTGATTTCACCTTCATTTTTCTTGTGGGCCACTACCATAGACGAGACCCAGTCTGTGGGCTCAGTTACTGGTACTATAACACCTATACTTGGCATGTGTTCCAGTTCAGCTTTGACCCGGTCTTGCATCGCGACCGGGATGCGGTGGGGAGGCCGGACCACAGGCTGAATGCTGGGATCTACAGTCATGGAATATGTGACTGGGAATTCCCCAAGCTTGTTGTTTAACAGGCCTTTAAATTGCATAAGGATCTGTGAGTCTGCGTTACTCTCAGTTGCTACGTGATGAACCTCAGGACTCATTGTGACTATTCCCATGTCAATGCATGCATGAAATCCCAGTAGTGGTGGAACCTCATTGTCCACCATGAAGAAATGCAACGAGTATTGCTGTCCCTTTAACCAGCATGGCAGTGAGACTATGCCTTTAGTCTCAATCCTGCTGCCTCCATAAGCAACAAGACTCACAGCTTTCATTCGTTGTATCGACTTTTCTCCTTTATTCACTTTCTTGTATGTCTCCTGTGATATTACATTGCATTTTGACCCTGTGTCTACTTTCATTTCTGTGGGCTTGCCGTTTATGTATATTGTGACAAATCCTTCTCTTTGGTCAGGAAGGTGCGGACTGATACTGTCGTCACAACTGTATGTTTATATGCCATCGACGTAGAACGCGTCACCTTCTTCTTCAGGCTGTTCTATTGCGTGTACAGACTACTTATAGGTCTTTTTAAGTGGATATCTTTGGCTGCGTGGATTTGACTGGGCTTTTTTCAAATATGCTGAATGCTGGACATTTTTCCATTTTAGCTATGTTGTTACCTCCACAATTGCTGCAGTTTGTGATGGTCTGTGTAGGTAGCTGAGCTTTTGGATGGTATTTATTGCTTGTATATTATGGCCGTACTGCATCAACACTGGTGGCTAGAGTTGCTAAGGCCTTACTGCTCCCTTCCGTCATCTCATGTATCCGAGTGAGACTGCTCTGGCAAGGGTTAGCTCACTGTCTCTAAACAGAGATTTCTTAGAGTCACTGGTGATTCCACACACTAACCTATCGCAAATTAGTTAATCAGCCAACTCTTAGCTTTAATCCTCAAATCACTAATATTTTTTCGATGCTCTCACCTTGTTTCTGATTTCTCATGTGAAACTTGTGTCTTTCCATAGTTTTGGTATTTTGGGGATTGCAAATTTTGCGGAATTTACTTTTTAGGCACTCTGGACTCGGCCAGGAGTCGTTGTCACCGGGCGCACGCACCTCGGCAGAATAGACAAACTAGCGCTCCCGTTCTATGACTTCTGGTCCGGCTAGATTAAGGAGAATATATGCCTGTGCTCTAGCAGGTCTGTCGAAATGTGCTGCCGCTGCAAAAATGTCATACTCATGGTTCAAAAACACGCCAACTCTCTGCGACATTTCCATCGAAAACGACGGGATCGGGCCTTCGAAATCCATCCGCCATTACAGTGACCACGCTGCACACTCCTGCGCCGAGACAATTGTCCATAAAAAAATAAAAGGCGAGAAATCCGTGCAGTCTTCTGACACCATGTAAATGTTGCTCTTCTGTTGTGTGAGTCAATGATCACACACGGCTTGTGACTTCTTCAAGTTAATTAACAATGTGCCTATAGCTTATTTAGAGTTACTCATACGTTCAGCCGTAATGAGGAAGACCGACTTTTACATTTGTTGCCATTGTTCACGACACACAACAAGGTATGGTGGCTCTTAATGACCAATCAGCACAATCATTTACTTTATTTTGAATGATCTACATAACATATACACTTCTAGTCTCAACGGCTTAAGCTATAGCTAATGGCTAGCCAACGTGAGCAAACCCATACACGTGTATACAGATGTACACATCACATTTGGAAAACCTGTATGACAATTGTAACATGAACGTTTAATCAGTTACTCAAGCAAATGAACAAAGTCTGAAACATTTACATACACTTGTATTACATTATGTGGCGGAGCTGAACAAGCTGCCCACCGATCTCGTGTTCATCCACAGAGAAAGGGAACGTGAGATCGGCAATAATGCTTTATTAAACCCGCGCAACCAACTTTCACCAATAGAGGGCGCCAAGTATATTATCATTGCTTAATACAACATAATGAAGAACAATGCATAGTAATAAAATAGTGAACATATTCTTATTTTGCCTAATTCAATAGTTCTCTCTTTAACAAACAATTATATATTTTCTATCTCTGCTACACCTGCTTTGCTGACGTGACATGAAGATAGCCTACGAATAGTAGTCACATACAAGTGAACTGAATAGAGCCGCGCTGAGCGCAGGCGGAATATAATCAAAATGCACAAAAGTTAGTAGGCTACGGTGCTGTATGCAGGTGACAAGATGGGAGGTGAGGCAGGGGCTGCTGAGAGACAGAGGGATGCGACAGCAGCCGATAGGACCAACAGGGGCAGAGCAAGGATTAGCTCTAGCTATTAGCAGCTGCTAAAGTAATCGCTCTCATTAGTTCCTATCAGATTGAGTTAGATTGCCGTAGAACAAAGGAGTGTGTGTGTGTGTGTGTGTGTGTGTGTGCGTGTGTATGAGAGAGAGAGAGAGAGAGAGAGAGAGAGAGAGAGAGAGAGAGAGAGAGATAGATAGAAGAAATGCCTTTATATTTTATAACTGAGGAATCCTAGCTCCAGTTTCTTCATATGCGTCATGCAGTTATGGTAACAGAAGGCTTTGCTAATATAAGATATAGAATTTGTTAAACATTATAATTCATCTTGTGAGGGATAAAACATACCCTCAGCGTGTGAGGGATAAAACAAATAACACGTTATTTATATGGATAATTTAATTGCAAATGAACAATAAATACTTTTTTCTGAAATCATGTTGTTAGTAGACTAAACAACATAAATAATCATAATTGTTGCCTACTGTATTATGGTCGACAATAAAGTCCAAATCCTCGCTTTTCAATGCACCATGCATCTCTTTAGGTGAAGACAGAAATATCCCCTGGGTAAGGTGACATAACCATTCACTTCACAATGACAGTATGTTTGCAGCCTACTGAGACAGAGCGAAACTGCAGTGTTGATTATACATTAAATGGGATCTTGTTCCAGCGCCACCGGGAGTCTCGGGCCAACATTAGAGGGAAAGGAGCGAGCTTCAGCCGAGTCAGCGATCCTCGTACTCCCTGCGAGACTCCATCCAGCCAATTACAGCTGATATGTAGTCCTTAGACTGCTCCTCTCCTATGTGTCTCTGTGCCACTCTCTCGCCCAGACTACAATTGAAATGATGTTTGCCAATCTCCCCATGACATCACAGTTGTTTTGTGCCACTTTGTTATGAAACTAAATGTCTGCTAGGTGATATGGGTAGTGATGCACACACAGTACACGTACTGTATCTACATGCTGTGTGTGGTTGCTTTATTACTTGAGACCCCTTTGTGCATGCAGCACTTCATATAGCGGGTCATAGGTCATAGATTAAACACGTTTTCCACAACTACTGTACAAACTATAGAGCATCATAATTATAGCTTTATTCTAACAGATGTAATCAGAGTTGTTAGGCCATATTGGGTTCTGGTCTCTTATAAAGTTTAAAAACAATAGTAATAATAAACCCATAGCAAAAACAAAAATATATTGTTGTAGTCATTTTCGTGTGGTCCTCAATTAAAGGATATTAATCAAGCTATCTGCAGTTGAAATATCTATTTATCCATCCATCCACCCATCCATTTGTTTCTGTTAAATATTCTGCCCAAGATAATTATCTTATTATGCATGATTTTTAATTTGAAAACCCTAATTGTTAACATTGAGGTGCACCAGCATTGCGCTCTTCTAAACATTTAGCGAAAACATTATTGTACTCTGGAAACAATAGGCAGTTGTATGAGTGTACATGTATTATAGATGGAGGAGGGGTAGAGAGCGATGGAGCAGAGAGAGTAATAAGGGAGGCAACAGTCAAACATGTTTGTTTGCTCTGTGTGAATTGAAGAAATTCAAGTTAAGTGTTAAATTAATGGCTATCTGGCATGCTCACGCACATGCACACACACACACAAGGGCAACCCACAGTGTTGAGTGGTGCATGCTTGCAAATGCCTGCCTCAGTGTTTTTTCAGATCCCTAAGATAATTGGCCATCTAGCAAACCATTTCTATTGTCCACGGATGCGATAACATCACCTCCCAAAACATGCACCGATGCCTCAACGTACCCTGTCTACTCTATCTGCTCTACACCTGAGAAAAATCAAGTTTCAAAGCCAAGTGTCTAGTTATCAGATGATGATGATTCATCAAAATGGCCCAAAGAATCATTGGCCTCCCTAGAAGACCTCTCCATCACCAGGGGCCTCAGCAGAGCCAGGAAGATCCTATGAAACTGCTACCATCTCGGACACCACCTACTCAACCTCATGCCCTCTGGAAGACGATACAGGAGCATGTAAAGTCGAACTAACAGACTCAAAAAAACCTTTCTACCGGTGGGTCATTCAAATTTTAAACGAACACAAATAATAACGCTGTTGGTATTTCTACACATTATTTTAAATGAAAGACCTATTTATTATCTTAATTATGTTACGTTAGTGCACGATAAACACACAAGCAATAGGCCAATCATGCCGTTATCTGGCTGTCAGTTTTATGTTTTATGTCTTTATTTATTATAATTTATAGTACTGTACAGGAATAGCTCTCCTAATTTCATTGTATGTTGTACAATAACAATAAAGGCTTTCTATTCTATTCTATTGTCAAAATGAATAAATCCTATTTTGGCAATCATCTGGCAGGTGCTTTTTATTATGACCCTATATAAAAAGAGGGCCATTTGACACCTTGGGTGAAACAAGGGAACTATCCTACTTATTTAGATTTGACAGTTTAGAAAGAAGTCATTACAGAGTAATATGCTATTGTTTTCAGCGGTATCACAGTAGGCAAACAGTCTACTTCTAATGAACCAGGTTCACTACATTTAGGTATACCAGCATACCAGCAATGACAATGTACTGGTTCTATAGTTTTGCCTCTAATGCTACACTATTAGAACTATATGGAACAGACCCATCATTATCATTAGAAGCTGCTACTCTTCTGTGTGTGCAACAGATGCCAGTGTTTGTTGGCGCAAAATACAGTACCCCATGGAAGAGGCCCAATTCCCCCGTCACCCTAGGGGCTGTCCAGACACAAATATGTGTACAGTGCTGTGGTAAACACCCTACTCACCCCCACCCACCCACTCTCCTGTATCTAATTTCCCAGCAGCCCATAAAACAAGATGGTGCATGATAAAATAAGATGGAGCGAGGATAGGCATGGGTAGGCCAGAGATATGGACGAATGAGAGATAAAAAAGTGTCTGCATTTAAAGTGAGTCCCGGTGGAGCACAATGCAATGTGTGGGCATGCAGGCACAATGCAGAGGATTTACAACGTGGCACAGTCTACAATAACACATTATATAATCTGTTGGACCCTTTATCTCCAGCGATGGCACCTGCCCCCACCTGAAATTAGGTCCACTTCAGTAATAGATGGAGCCTTGGGAATAAGAGGGGGTTTGCAATTCTGGAGTATTGTTTAAGGGCCCCTTATCTTGAAATGCTTAATAAACAACATATATTCTGCCTCCTATGAGCTATTATGCAACTTAAGGAAGAGGGTTCTGTCTCTGTATTTAATATGGCATTGTGTTGCCTTTTACTTTTGGCAATATGAACGTATAAACATAGAATGTAACTGAATCAAATATGAGGCAAAATTAGAATAGAACACAGGGGCAAGGTCCTATCTTGAGGAAGACGCACAGTAATTGAAAACAATGTCACTCTGCAACAGGGATTCTGTGAAATGTAGGAAAGCTCCAGCTACAAATTTGCTGTGGTTAACAACAAGGTGGTCGATAAGCCTCATCGTTTTACCCTTCAGAAACAAAAATAAATAAAGAATGGAGATGGAAGGGCCGCGTGAGGCGGAAAACTGGTGTTTCTGTGGAGGGTTGGCATAGGAGAGCGTGAGCTCTGTGCGGAGAGCGGAGGAGGTAGAAGGAGTCGGACCTTTTGGGATGAAAAGGTCACCCAAATATCTCTGCATTTCAGGCTAATCAGAGACAGACGGGCAGACACTAATCACCTGGTCCGGAAGGTTGTGAAAGGCCACTGAAAGGTTACGGAGGTCACCGCAGCCTCATGCTGATCCCCTGTCTATCATGTTTGTGAGTGACCTATCCCAACAAGGTGAGGAAGAATCGAGCGCGCGTGAGAGAGAGAGAGAGAGAGAGAGAGAGAGAGAGAGAGAGAGAGAGAGAGAGAGAGAGAGACAGAAAAAAAGAAAGAAAAAAACAAAAATATAACCAAGAAAGAGGGAGCGAGAGAGAGAGGGAAGTAAAAAAAACTAAAACATATTTCAAAATGAATGAACTTCAGCAAAAGCTGCAGCACCATTCTGTCTCAATGCATCTCCAAAGCATGAAGCACCTAACAATACTCATTTACAAAAACTTTTGCAAACCTGTTTTTGATTACTGCGACCCCTTGTAGTCAAAACATAAACGTTATCACATTAAAGTAGATATAGAGCTTATTTGGTGAAGACGGGAGGAAAATTGAAAAATAAGACTTGGGGCGCCAATGGAGCGAGAGAGCAGGAATCAAACAATTAAACGCATTGTGATTTCAATTAAGGAAATCCTTCAGAACATTCAGAGGCGGTGTGATGGTTATGTTGACTGAGCATGTTGAATAAACCTAATTTACACTCAGCACAGTGTAAACAGCAAGGTGAAGGTGAACAGGAAATCTAGGTACATGAGGACAATAGTTTGAAGGAACATAAGGCTGATGAAATTCAAATCTGAATCGCTATATTAGATGCTCTGACATTGATTGAGAACTGATAGAAGAACGTCAGTGCCTCCTTTAACCTACATGAGCCCTGTTTCCTAATGTCATATGACATGATACATACATTATACATACATTATTATCAGCTTTGAGATAATAATCTCAAGTTATTTAGCTGTTTCCTATCAATGTGCAATGGCGGGAAATATCAATCGTATTAGCATATCTAAATCAAATTCATATTTAAGATTGTATTACGACAGAATAATATTAGGGAAAAAAGGTTTACCCTATGCAGTAACAGGGATGTATTTGAGAAATAAAGTATAGACACTTGTTGACATTGACGTTTGAAATTGCATATTATGAATGCCAAATGTAGTGTAAAACAAATTGTTTTAGATAAAGTCGATTGTGGTACTGTACCATGTCCATCTGATTTTACCTTCAACATTTTACTTTAATCAATCTATTTTTACCTACAACAATTGTTTTTACACTTAAATCAATCTGTCTTTACAGACAATGATTGTGTTTTACACAGATTGTTAATCTGTGTCTAACAAAAATGTAACTATTTGTTTTTCATTTGCAAATATTTATGGTATGGTTTTACCATACAGTAGCATGCATGCCAGTTTTCACGATACAAATATATACACCATGTACAAAATGAATGACAAAATGATTACAAACACAACTCGTGGTATACATTGTGGCAGTACTTTACATCAGTCAATATACTATGAAATTCACTATAACCAGAATGTTTTTTCTTCTTCTTCACTCTTATCATGAAATCATAAAAATAAATAAGTATTTGTAAATAAAATGACAGTAAAGTTATAATGATATTTAAAATGTTTTTGATTTTATTATTGTTATTATTATTATTATTATTATTATTATTATAGCTTTGTGCCCTGACTGCTGTAGTCTTCATTTGTATTGTATAAACCTAATTTACAGTATTGGCCCATTTTTATATAAACTACTCCGCTGATTAAAGGTCTAACATAGTCCCATTTTCTTTGTAAATTTTACATGGTGGTAGTAGTTCTATTAATAGCCTGTGTCCAGACAGAATAAAAAGCTTCCCCATAAATATGCAGCCAAAAGAGGTCTGCATGTCTGCAGTTGTAGGCTATTAATCAGTATGTTGTAACACTGTAGCAAGCCTGCACCTGAGTTTCTACACAGCTGTGTTTCCAGTATTGATGCAATAGTGTGAATCCTCGTGGTTAAATATTCCCAGTTACATTAGCTACATAATGCTCTTATTGTTATGGTTCTATTGTCACATGTGGTAACATTTCACAACTCTTAATTCAAATCTCAAAACAGACCATCAAAAATAATTTCTTTCACCACTTCACCCCACAGAATAGTATAGGGTAAGCTCCAGGTGCAGCTCCTAACATCGTTTATTGGGTTCGTTCCATGGACCCATAACAGAACACATTTGAATGAATACAAACCCAACATCACACAGTTTCACCAGTTATTAATCAGTGTTTCTTTAAGAAATACATTTCACATAGAACTATTTCTTATCACTCAATAAGCTCACCACCTGACATATTGTTAGTTTAATTTGTTTACATAATGTACAGTTACATCAAAGAACCATTTTAACATTTTATATTTTACACTACCGTTGTTTGTATGGTTTCTAGAATGAAAATGTATGTTTGCAAGGTAAAAACATGTTAATTGTCATCCATGATTAACATAATGATACATAATAATACCCATTATCCATAATGATATTGATTTCACACATAGAGAGCAGTGGGAAATACTGTAATTCCTAGTTTTTGTGACATGGGGCCAGTAAAGACCAAATAAATATGGGTCCCGACAAGGAGATGGGCTTAGGCCTCACCAAAGAGGTGGTCTTGGGCTACTGGCTGTAATTCCTTTTGGTTACATTTCTAAAGTGAACATGTGTGAGCTACTGTAAGAATCAGCACTGTACACTTTAACACTACAAATGGCAACTGTGACACACATACTCTTTGCTGATGGATTAACAACTGGTTGTATCAATGATTCAACTGAGCATACTGTATAACGATGTGTGTGTGTAGGAAATTGGAATCAATGTTCATATATTTTGTATTGATAGTTTTGTTTTGAAATATGTATACAAACACAAGGAATGCACAATTAAGGTTTGAACATAAGACTTGCTGTGTAATAACTGTGAACAATTTTGTGTTTTGTACTAAAAGTTGCAGAAATTGATCATACAAAATACATTAAAAAAAAAGTGTTTTAAATAAATAAAACTTTAATAGTCAACATGTTGTAATAACTATTAGCTAATTATTAGAGTGGATGATCCACATCTCACAACAGCCAATCACGCTAATCAGACCAACCGTGTCTATAGGCTATTATGGATGAATGGACAACCAGATGAATGGATAGATTAGAGTTTAAACTTCTCTGATTCAGGACCATGGACAGTAGCTGTATCAAATGCCTGACAAAGATAAACTTTGAATTTGAATATGGAAATTGTTAAACATGTCACTACAATTTATACATATTTCTTGGAAATGTTTTTCAATATACTTGACAAACTAGCCACTATCACAGGTGAATACACAGGCTATAAGGGCTGATTATGATGGGAAACACCTGGGAGGCAATTAACATAAGGGCAGGTCTGGAACAGGAGTGCTCAGGAACAGGTGGAACCAATGAGACAATCAACTAAAACACCAGGGAGTGAAACAAGGGGCGGAAACAGTGTCTACGTTTACATGCTACATTCCTATTATTGTGACTGGCAATATTCAGAATTTGATAGATGCCATGTAAACGGCATATTCCGTTTAAATATTCAGAACTAGGTCTTTTTCTGAATTCAGCATTTTCCGACTAAGGCATGCGTATATTATTACTAATATTATTCGGGTTTTAGCAGCAATATTTTCATTTTCGGAATAAGGGCAAAACCCTGTGTGCATGAAAGAGTTACCAGTGACACAAGGAATGGAGGCTGAGAGAGAAACAAACCTAACAAACAAAGGGACTGATACACATTGTAATATGAAAAGACTAGTCCAGAATTGTGTGGTTGTGACACTAAACACCCTTACATTTCTCTGTCTGAAAAAGAATACTCACTTTCTTAGCCTGTGCCAATCATAACATATGGTACAGTTACAGTAAAATTGTGAAGTTACAGTACAAGTGTATATTCATGCCCAGCTCTGAGCCTGAATCCACCCACTGTACATATTTGAAAGATTCAAAATAAGCAGAGCTGAGAGCCACCCATTAATCATTTGCCACAAGGAATGATTTTAAACAATTTACGTGTAGATTTTTATAAAAGTTTGTAATTATTAACACAATCATTAATGTGTTATTAATTCACCCCTATTTGTTGAGTGCAGTTACTTTAGCATTTGCATTGTGTGTGAATTTGAACAAGAGGATACATATTTTCAGAAAATTGTGGCTTAGCAGCAATAGTAAAACAGTATAGCTAATGTCATCGTATTGGCGTGTGTTGTGTGTGGTCGAACTTTATAGGTCTGAATGCAAAGAGCGAGGGTGAGAGAGAGAGAGAGAGAGAGAGAGAGAGTGAGAGAGAGAGAGAGAGAGAGAGAGAGGATAAAAAAAGAGCGTGGCTTTCATGTGTCAGCTCTCGCCGCGGGAGGGGGGCTCAAGCGCCTGCCCTGAGCCTTTTTCGATAACGGAGCCAGTTGACGTTAGGCGCTTCTGAGTCAGACACTGTCCTGCTGGACACCTGGCCTGCAGTGTCAGATCATCTACTAGGAAGTTTTGTTTTGTAATGTGCACTGGCAGCATTTTTTTGAAACTCGTTATCCGTTGCTTATCAATAATAAAACACATTAATTTCATCAGACGGCGGCGAGATCATTATATATTCCTCAACACAAGTTCGTGCGCGCAGGGAAGGATCAGTTCCCTTTAGAAAATTCATTGCGGACGAGGCAACTTTCGTCTCTACCGGCAGCGGAGGAGAGATCGTGCATTCTGTATATCTTCATCATTGTTATCTTGTTTGGTTTCACAATATCGCTAACCAAGACACCAGCGTGGAAACGTGACAGATATCCTCGGTTGAAAGGATTCCAACCCAACTGTAGGCTATAGGCTGTTGCTGGTAACGGAGCCCGCCTCGACATACACAAGGATGCTATCCAAGCAGAGATATTAGACGGTCCGAAGGTCGCCCTCAACATGTTCGGGCGAGGTAAGAGATAAAGCTGTACAGCTATATCTGTATAGATACTTCACCTTCATGCAGGCTACTTACTGTAAGCGACCTGGCTTTGTTTTGCACTCTGTTGCCGGGGATGTTTTCCTGGGTGATTTGCCCGTGTGTTTACAGAGTTGTTCTGAATTCTTGGGGGAATCTAGGAGAGCATCTGCTGCCTCAACTTCCCTCACCCTCACCGCGCCGATATTCTGCGGAAATTAAATATTTATCCACCACCATGGAAAAGTAGCATATTCCTAAAATAGCGAACAGCTGCAGCACTGCAGTTTGTAAAAAGGCTTGATGATGTGTGTGTGCGCGCGCGTCTGTATGTCTGTCTGCGTGCGCGCGTGTGTTTGTGTGTATATGTATATATATATGTACGTGCATCTTCTGTACACATCTCGGTGGGTACGGGTGTGCACGTGAACACGAGCCACCAGAGCGTCTTGACTCCCCCCTCCGCCCCCGGGAGGTTTAGCCGAGCAGGTCGTACGAATGGCGCCGGGGGACATGGTGTCATTTCCCCATGGCACACACACGGGTCCAGGTGAGAATACGCCTGTGGAACACAAACAACGGCACAACTTACCCAACGCGGACTCATGTCTGTGTCATAACGGTCGTGCCGGTTAAACGGAATGACCTTGCCCGCGTGGCCGAGCGGGGATAAGGGACAGGGTCGCTACAACGACCCGGGAGCCTCGCGCACACACATACACACACACACGCACGCACACACACACGCACACACACATAGCTATAGCCGAAGACGTCGTAATTCCAACGTGTCAAAGGCTAATTTAGTCATGAATGGTGCTAAGGGGACAGAGGCTTCAAACCAACGCATTTATTTTTCTTTCTTATGGCTTGGTGACTCATCTCTCAAAGTCCACAAAACACAATTAGGGGCGTGTGTGAATGGCAGCTTGTCAGGGAGGTTTGTGATGAGTGTGCAGTGCATGGCTGAACACGACACAGAAACATTCTTTAATAGAGACAAGCTGGGAGTTATTTGTCTCTTGAATTGAAACACACACACACTCCCGTTGTTGCCGAACACACGCATGCAAAAACACGTGCACACACTTATCAGACAGTCTACTTGTTTGCCACAGGTTAGGGCAAATCCTGGGCAAAATCTAAATTAAGTGTGGCATGTAAATGGTGACATGATAAGTGTTATATATAATAAGTGTGTGTGTGTGTGTGTGCGCGCGCGCGTGTGTTTACAAGAAAGGAAAGAGATAGAGGAGATAGCTGTTGCCAAGACTGAGCAACTATTCTTGGCATTCAGTCTCTCACACGCACACACACACACAGGCGTGCACACACACGTGCACACATGCACACACACAAACACACACACACACACGGTGATGGATGATACATTGTTTTGTATATCTCTACACAAATATGCAGCTGCCAGTAACAATAAGACAAAATTGAATAATGGTGGCATGCGTACAAGATACAGTTATCTCACATGTCACCTTCCCAACAGTATCACAGTGGAATAAAGCAAGAGAGAGACAGGAAGACACACATAGAGAGGAGGAGGAGGAGGAGGTGCTTTTTTGTGTAATGAAAACTCTCTCTCTCTCTCTCTCTCTCTCTCTCTCTCTCTCTCTCTCTCTCTCTCTCTCTCTCTCTCTCTCTCTCACTCAC
>JAODUE010045531.1:0-18803 GCA_027564755.1 Amblyopsis hoosieri | reverse complement strand
CTATGCAATGGAAAAGCTCCTAAAGCGAGTAGAGGCGAGGCGAGGCGAGCTGGTACCAGCAATGGAAAAGCGCCATTAGAGTGTCTGTATACATCTGTAAATAAGATGCCTAACCCCTATCTGCTCTATGTACATTAATTGTATTTATTAGTTAGTTCCTTACAAAAAAGTAATTGTACCAAACATTTTTGTGGAAGCGAATCGGGGACACTATATCGCAATTGAGGAGTGGCCCTTTAAGACTGTGCCTGTTCTCTGCTTAATCCTTTTAGTCAGATGTAGTTAAAGGCAGTGTCAGTTATTCTCGAGAACGCTTGCTAACTTTGAGATCAAACCAACACAAGCAAAGCGGCTTTGTTGTAAGCGGTATTCGCCACTTTGTGCTATGGAGCTACGACTGTGTAGAAGTATATTTTGTGAATTTGACAAAAAGTGTATTGGCTTACATTTAGCTTGCAATAGCTCTATGCATTTAAGTTAATTGGTGTATTTGTTTAGGACATTCTGGAGAACGAGAGCATCAACCTGGATTGGATGTTCCGCTATTCACTCATAAATGACATAGTAAAGGTTTGTATTTACAGTGTATTTACAGTGTGTGAGTGCGTGTGTGCGTCTTTTCTTACTTATGTGTAATAGACACAAATAATTCTTTACTAGTTTCAGGTTATTTATTAATCATGTTCTGCATCACAGGTTACAATATTTGAACAGAAAAATACACTTTATTCTTTACTCATCGTGGGTGTATTTTTGAAAATTATCTTCTGTCCACCTTTTGTCAGAAGGTAATTTTCTAGAACTCCAACTAAATTGCTCTACACAGAGGACTGTTGTCTTGGGGAACTATGGGAAGTTTGACTCATTCAACATTAAACATGAGTACATTGAGGGGCCCAATGGTCCCACAAAGGAATAAATTGCAAAGCAATTCACATATATTACTAATGAATGTGCTGTCACTCAAACACGGGCTGAGCAGGATATTCATTATACTTTCACTTGTGCAAACTCAAACCATATTTCTTCCATATGTGCAGATTTGTAATGTTTTCATGTATAATTTGCAGTAGGAAAAAATAATTCCACATAATGCTTCATTTAATGCCCCCGTCCACCAGGGAATGAACTACCTCCACAACAGTTATATCGGCTGCCATGGAAATCTGAAGTCATCTAATTGTGTGGTGGACAGTCGTTTTGTTTTGAAAATCACGGATTATGGCTTGGCCAGCTTCCGCTCGTCCTGCGAGAATGACGACTCGCACACAATCTATGCAAGTAAGTCCATTTCATCCCGTCACCGTGAAGATTGTTAGGTCATGGAATGAAGTCTTCTTCGGTTGCACACAAATAATAGCGACTGTGCGAATGCTCGGGGAACTGCATCTCTTCAACGGCTGTGATGTCCTTGTGGCCCGTTTTTAGAGAAGCTATGGACAGCCCCAGAGTTGCTGATATATGACCACCACCCTCCACAGGGAACCCAGAAGGGCGACGTGTACAGTTTTGGAATAATACTGCAGGAGATCGCTCTGAGGAATGGCCCTTTCTATGTGGACGGCATGGACCTCAGTCCTAAAGGTAAACACAACTGTCTTGAGCTAACTTGTGTTCCATTACTGTGAACAAGCATTCCATAGGGAGCTCAACTCCTGCCTCCAGTTTTGTGTTAGCGTCAGTTAAACCATAAACAAAAACAAACTGAATACATCTTATAGTATTATTCAAATCCCAGGCTATATTTGAAGAAAACATTGTTTTGTTGCAAGCATTATACATTATATTCTTAGCTTTACACAAATATCAAAACAAGTCACAGCTGGATGTCAGTATGTGTTCACTTTTATCAGCTTCTCAATTATTATTTAGTTCATTGATCATAAGTGACAGTATGAAAAGAGAATTGCAGTGTTGAAGAGCAGGAGGACAAATACTTCCTGGATCTAGTTCTCTTTCCCAATTAGATGTGACAAGTTCCCATTGCCTCTTGTTCACATTGCCCCCCAAGGCTGATAGTTAAGAGTGCTGCTCTTCCCAGCAGAGAGAGAAGACTGCCTTAGATGAATTAGGCAGATGTGCTCTGATTGGAAGATTCAGCTTCCACCTAAACTGATATATACACCCTGTTTTCTTTCAAATATATAGCATATGTGTATATTATAGTCCCATATGGACCTTTCACAAAGGTGCTGTAAAATATAATAAATGTTGAATAACATGGTGAAACACGATCAAGTGGACTCATACCCTACTAGAGGTAGGTGACAGCTAGTGAATAGACTATATGGACCGTACATGTATGGGCATACACACAGTCACACAGCTTCTGGTTACACCAGTGGTCAAAATGGTGGTCGGGACCATGAGACTATAACGTTTAGGTTTACAAATGGTTCATATTGTGCAACGCATGCTTTATTTTAATGTGGCGGTATATGTTTGGTTGTTTGTATATGTACACCGTGTCGTGCATATTTTAGTGGGGCTGGAGGGGGGGGGGGGTGTAAAAGCACAGCTCCAGAGCACACTCTCCACCCACTGTGCACTACAGAGATCGTTCAGAAGGTGCGTAACGGCCAGAGGCCTTACTTCAGGCCCACCACAGACAACAGCTGCCACTGTGAGGAGCTGACCTTCCTCATGGAGGTGTGCTGGTCGGAGGACCCTGCCGAGAGGCCGGACTTCAGCCACATCAAGATCTACATCACCAAACTCAACAAGTGGGTCCCTGTCTTGTACCTCCACACATTACTTCCACTCTGCATACGGCAGTACATAAACAGGCATAGTTCAAGGAAGAAAGGTACTAGAAGGAGCAGTAGAAGGTACAGAAGGGTACAATGTACTTATATTATACCTCACAGGAACACAATTGTACCTTTGAAGGTACATTATTTTACTTTATAGTACACATTTCACAAATGTACCCTCAAATGTACAACCGTGTTTCCGTTGAGGTACTAATATGTACCTTTTACATGCAAAAGCCTATTACTTTTGTACCCTAGTGATGCGTGTGTAACTTTTGTTGCGCCTTTTCTGAGAGTGTACTGAGTGTACTCAGTTTGTCTACAATATCCCTTTTTCGGTTGGTTTAGAGTGTAGAGCTCTAGCCTCCCTCTTTGGCCGCTCACACCGCTGTGTTTCACAAGATATGTGGGCTGACGGGCGTCCAGGGGTGCTGCACCCTCCATGTAATCTGTAATCAGGGAATGTATTTACAGGTTTCAAGTGTGTTTATTGTCACCCATACACAGGCACGTACGGAGAGTACATCTGAACGCAATGTCTGGCAGTCCAGGTTGCTTACACAAGATGACAACATGCGTCACGAGATACCAGTAGCTAGACGAGACGAGACTAGAAAGCAGACCGCACAGCCCTATGTCAAACTATATTAACGGTATGGAATGAACAGTGTAAACACCATATAAACCAAATGGAAGTACTAATAGACCGGGGGAGGGGGGGCAGAAGTGTTGCATTGGGGGTAGTCAAAGGGATCCAGGTGACAGACAATAAGTACATTTGTTTGTAATGATTTGAGTAAATGCTATTAGCTGGTTACAGGACCATCTTATGTATGTGTATGTGTGTGTGTGTTTGTGTGTGTGTTTGTGTGTGTGTGTGGGTGGGTGGGGGGGGAGGACATGAGCATGGTGTACATACGCTGGGTGGCAGCAAGGTGTTCAAAAGTCCTGACCGCTTGGGGGAATCTGTTGCACAACCTTTAAATGTCACAGCAAAACGGTGTGTAGGCTACTGGCATTGTAGCATCAGTTACGTAGGGCCAGCCGTGTGCCGATGCATTGGGAATGGACAGACTAAAAATGCAAATGAATCCATTCACAAACCGTAACAAAATAGATTTCTTTGGATTTTTGAAACTCTAGTGCAAGTGAACACCACAGTGTGGCTGTTCTTTAACTACCGGGCTTTTCATCAACAAACGAGCGCCTTTGTAGCGAGCGCTTTCTAGAAGCTGATAGTTTGAAGAGAGTCGAACAGGAAGGGAAGCACGTTCTGGAGACAATTTGAGATAAGAGGCTGTTTGGGATTCTTGACAGACAGCTCTTGACATGAAGTGTTCTTGTTCTTGTTCATGACGCCTGCATGTCTGCATGTGCATGTTCATGTGCATGCATGTCTCTGGAGGAGAGCACATTATTCATGGGAGAGAGTACATTATTCTGGGATTGTTTCGATGAGCTCCTGAATCTGAATATGCATATATGTGTGTTTTCTATCTGCTGTGTAGTCAGGCTGGCAGAATGTTGCTCCCTGAGCAGGGCAAATGCCAGTCAAAAACACTCACTGTATGTCATTGTGGCCAATACAGTATGATAATCATAGCACACACACAGACACGCACACGCACATGCGCACACGCACACCCACACACACAACATAACATAACATTTTGCTCTGAGCAGACTGTGGCTAAATTAGAGGTGTGTACTGCTTGTGTAATTTAAGCTTTGCATCAAGGTTAAACGAAGAAGACTCTCCAGAGCAATATGATATACAGAATGCAGATACTGCAGTAATACATACTCAGGGCCTCACCTGCAGTACTGCATGTGTCACCCTGCACTCATCCATTGATATACGTTGTAAACATGCATAGAGACTGGGCACACAACAGCTCATTTGTGGTCACAATCGCCATCATGCCTCTTTCCAATCACTAGATTTGCCCGAGCTTCTTCACAGTTACTGTAGATAGGATCTTTCTGCTGTGTGTCATTATATGCTGTACTATACTGTAAATAATGTGAAGCTATACTGCAGGAGACCATTTGTGTGATATTATATCAGATCCTCCGCGCTGCGATTATTATTTTTACTACTTTTGCAGTCTGTTGACGGCAGACAGATTAATAGTCGGGTTTGCGTAGCCTGAGGAACATTATGACCTGGCTAAGAAGCTAGAATCAGAAACATTTCTTCACAGATATAATTCCCTATCAGGTTACATCCTAATCTAAGTGAACCACCATACTTTGCTGACTAAGATGTTGTCTTGCCACCTCTTCCTGTGTAGCTGATATAGCATAACGGTCCACTTAAGATGGGGCCAGCGATGTATAGCTTCATGTGTGCAGTGGCTGGGCGCAGAGATCGCTTTATGATTCATATCCTTTGAAAGCACTAAGGGATGTGCTAACATGCACACACAATGTTCCTACTCTGGTGCTGGGGGAACGTCCCTCAGAGGGTTTCCTCATTTATGACTACTCTTTGCCCGTATTTTCATTAGGCAAATGTACGTTGTTGACGTGACATGACTGACGGCCTGTTAGTTCTGGTGAGTGTGTTCACACTGAAGGGAAATGTAAAGACAAGGGTCTTCAGTCGTGACCACTTTTAACCCATGAGAGCAGATGACAGGTGAATGAATAGCTGACCTCCACTAGCAGTATGCTGACATTCCTAAACAGCACATATATTCATACATATAGGCTACATATACTGTATATATTCTGCGTGTGTGTGTGTGTGTGTGTGTGTGTGTGTGTGTGTGTGTGTGTGTGTGTTAAAGGTGCTATGTGTATACAATTATCATCTTCTCCAAACCATTAGGGGTCAGCATTTCACCAGAATATTGTGGCGTTGTTGTCGCCAATTTCTCAGGCAATAATATTCATATGCCATATCAACAAGAAAACAGCCACAGTCAGCCAAACATAGCCATATAGAACGGTATAGGCTATGGTTTGCAGGCAACTGTAATGCGTCGGAGGCAGCGGTTGCATGCCATATGACAAAAACCAGGGAATAGCCTTGCTCGCTGTTTAATACATCCCGTTACTGTTGGCAACCCGACAGAAAACAGAACACACACAGTCGCAGCATGGTAAAATAATTAGCGACAAAGGAACACATGATAAACTCCAATATGCTCTATATGTTTATTCTGGTATGTGCTTGGAATGCGTCAACATGCGTCGCCAGTGCACTGGAATGACGGGGCATATAGCGATCGGGCTGTAACGTATTGTATGAGCAAACTAGGCTATATCTTCACTAGAATAATGTTGGTGTAATTAACTAAGATTAATTAGGATTCACCTAAAATCATTTAAATAGCCTATATGTCTCGAGCATATTACTATAGGCTACATATTCACTCAGACTTCACATCCTTGTGCAATCAGCGCTCGTGTATAAATACTTTCCTGTGAACTGATTAAAATGCACAATATTTGTGTAATTAAGACATTTGCTGTAAAGAAATATTTTTCATATACTTATAAGTCATATATTTACAGTAACTCCGTTCTTATAATACATCCACGAGTATCTCTGTATTTCTTCTTCTCATGAGGGCAGCCTGAAAGCTAGTGACTCACCTTGCCCCTTAAGGTACAAAGTGGTATTACACGTATGGTACGGAACGGAGCCGTCTGTTCATTTCAGAAAATATCTCTACAATGCAGTACATACAGGTCTTTGATATATCATCAAGACTGATATTTCTTAAACTTTTCTTGATAATATTTGTTGATATTTGAATGTTTTTAGCTAAATATATTACACGTAGCACCTTTAAAGGATCTACGGTTTCGGGACTCACTCATTTGATGAGATTACCATTGAATTGGATGAATGATTGCAAACTCTATTATGTTGTTTGTTTGTTGGCCATGATTCAGATTCCTTTGACGCCTTCACTGTCCACAACAGTGAACAGCACATGGCTGCGATCCACCCAGCGCAGCGACACTCACTTCACTTTCATGTCTTCATCTAATGTTATTTTCCTCTTTAACGTAAACAACATGTGGGTGTATGTACGATGCACGAACATATGTGGAAAGGTACCAGGAGGGCACCAAAGCCTCTTAACGCTGGTGGAAGATGAATCACAAGATGTTGTTGCATATGTGTGTGTGTGCGCGTGTGTGCATGAATATGCTCTGAGTAGAAATATGAGACACACATATTATACAATACATGATATGAATATACAACAGTATATTGGAATCTTTAGAACTGAACCAGTAGTGTCTATGTCATGGCAGCTGGTGTAGGGATTGAAAAACACCAGTCACACAAGCTGAACGAGTCTCTTTGATTTGTTTAGGCATTCTTTAACGATTTTAATTTAACCAGACTGTGTGGCAGTTAAAAAACATACAAATTATACATCATATTAAATCAATTAATAAAATCATCATCTCATAATGCACTTCTATCTATTTTTGTATAATTGTGTTATTATGTGATGTAGACATCAAACATACGTTACCACCTCAAACTATTTACATTTATTTTTTGCTTGAAGAACCAGTGTAAAATCAGGTTTTATGCCCTACTGTATATTTACTGTGTGTGTGTGTGTGTGTGTGTGTTTTCTTGACAGGGAGGGAAGCACCAGTATTCTTAACAACCTGCTGTCCAGAATGGAACAGTATGCTAACAACCTGGAGAATCTGGTAGAAGAGAGAACACAAGCCTATCTGGAAGAGAAGAGGAAAGCCGAAAACCTCCTGTACCAAATATTACCACAGTAAGAAACTGAATGATATGATTTGTGTACATAATTAATCTTTCGATTGAAACCAGCATTAATACAAATGTTGTTGTTTTAGTTAGAAACTCGGCGTGTAGCCCTAACACACATCTCTCTACTCCTCCCCATTGAATGCTCATAGGTACACACAATTCTCTATACTTCTTCCCCAGTAGCCATTTGCACAGTGGTGTCTTCAAACATTATACAGTGAGCTGGGGTGTAAATGTGAGGTTCAGCTTCAGTGTACCTTTTAAACAATCCAAAAGAAAAGTGATATTGCTGGTTATTACTGGTTTCTGGGCATTATTATTAATCAAATATTGCAAATTCCAAATGTTCGCTCATTGGCACAATCTGACTGCAGTAGATAGAAAAAAGTGGTAGAACTGGCGTGCAAACTACTCATTAGGAGAACCAGCAGAGCAGATGATATAGGAGCTCTCATAACATGACAGCCACAAATAGCATGGAGCCTCCTTCATCCGTCTGCCTCGTTGCTTTTGTCTCACTAATTTATCCCTCTTTGTCCTGTCAAAATATGCTCTTTAACCCAAAGATTTCTCTCTACGTGGGAAAAAAAGACACAACTTTCCACAATAGTGAACTATGCTAGCAAGCAGAAAATGATATGCTAAGCGAGCAGAGTTGGCTAATTAACCCTTGTAAACGTCCACAACCGCCTTTGACATACAAAGCCTAATAAGACCTCTGAACGAGCTAATGTTTCTCTGTAGGTTGTTTCTAAGTGGACTACCTTACAGTATGTAAATGAACATTGTGAGCGAAGGGTGCTGACGTTACTCTGTTTGTGTAGCTCGGTAGCAGAGCAACTGAAGCGAGGAGAGACGGTGCAAGCGGAGGCATTTGACAGTGTCACCATTTACTTCAGTGACATCGTGGGCTTCACATCCATGTCAGCAGAGAGCACACCGCTACAGGTAAAGCCTGCAATCACTAGCCACTACAACAATGAACTGCCAGTCTTACACTACAGCACATTTGGCTTGGTTTGAGCACATCACAGCATTTTGTTGTTTGGCGAGCAGAGGAAAACGTTTTATCTCCCCAAAATAAATAATATTAAACCTCCTTTTCCAATACAGTTATTCCAATACCATAATCATGCATTTATAATGGAACAAGATAGGATTGACGATCAGGACAACTTGTTGTGATGTTCGTTGCTTTGCTGTTATTCATACGGAGAAAGTGTTCACCCTTATCTGGTCTCTACCTACAGCATGTCTCATAGTTCCCTTGGAACATGTTCCCACTCACAGGCTACAACTCAAAATAGTTGTTAGAGGACGATAGCACTGACGCAGAGTTGAGTCACACATAACCACAGCAGATCTTTTCACTTTGGTCTCAGCGAGAGTCCACGGCCCTGGATAGTATTAAGGTGGTGCATGTCATATCCAATCAGTGGATTTGAAGTGACAATGAATAGTCCCAACACATGCGGGACAGAAATCTTAATTTTTGTATCTTTTGGATACAGTAGTGTGTTGTCTTAGCACCTTAGAGTGTGCTAGAAAGTACTAGAATCTTTACAATGTCATTCCAATAGAGCATTCAATGTTTGGTCTTGAAGATTAAAATAATTCTACCAACAAAGTACAGCATATCTGTGGAACATTCTCTTGTGAATTATTGCAATTCAAGAACAAAAGCTGCACCATTGACAATGTATTGGTTGCTTCACAAGTTTTGTCTATATTGGTGCACTGGTAGCAAAATGGAACAGACCCATAATTAACACGAGCTATATGATTACCATAATTCGCTACTGTAATTCATAGTAGGTTGTCTCGCTACATTTGGTTTTCTGTCTCTGTGAGAACTACATAGTTAAATAAACTATACTCTTCCGTTCATTAGCAGTAATTCACATAAGCGACTTGTGCTGAACGTCTGATACATAGGCCCATGGAAGCTTGTCAGCACTATCAAGAAGTGGGGTAGTAGTTTCCCATTGTCACTCACAAGACTGTAGACATTATTCCAGTAGTGCAGTGCTTTTTAAAAGCCAGACTTGTGCCATTTAGTTTTCCAACAAATTGCCCCAAAATAAGTATTAAGTCTGATTTGGTCAAAGAATGACAGTATGTAGTTGGTCATCGTGCATACACTATCAATCAAAATACCTCTCCTGTCAAGTAGGAAGGTCTTGATGCAGATACTGTAGCCAATGCCGTGTTCCAGATTTTACAGAAGTTAAGGCTGGCTGTGACACTCAATAAACTACTGAAATTAAAAAAACCTTATAAACTCTGTGTGTGTGTGTGTGTGTGTGTGTGTGTGTGTGTGTGCGCGCACGCATGTGCATTTGTGCATGTGTGTGTGTGTGTGTGTGTGTGTGTGTATATACTGTATATATATAATTTTAGTGCATCCAATTGTGTTTAGCAATCCAGCCAAAAAGAGCATCAAGTCCATCTTGTGTAAAAGATACAAAAGATACCATATTACCAGACTCAGTTCAGAGTTGAATTTGGTGGCTGTGGCTGAATGTAATTGTCAATATTCAATCCAGTATCTCTTTCCATTGTGCTGTATTGATGTGTAAGATGGCTGTTTCATGGTCCTTTCGCTCTCCTGTCATTTTCTAGGTGGTGACATTGCTCAATGATCTGTACACATGCTTTGATGCTATTATTGACAACTTCGATGTTTACAAGGTAAGTTACATTCATTGTTTATGTTTATTATTCATTTGAAAAGGCTGAGGGTAGAACATTTGTTTACGTCCTAATAAATATTCTATTGTTTGCATAGATAACTAGATAACATTCAAATATAAACATTGACTTACAAGTCTTCATCAACGTCTCGTAACCACACGTCAGGTAGAGACGATTGGCGATGCGTACATGGTGGTGTCAGGTCTTCCTGTCCGGAACGGGAAGCTCCATGCCAGGGAGATCGCTGGGATGTCGCTGGCCTTGCTAGAGCAGGTCAGAACATTCAAGATTCGACACAGGCCCAATGACCAGTTAAGGCTCCGGATAGGAATACACACAGGTATGTTCACCTTCTCCTTATAGGCAGACATTGGCTTGAATCCTCATCACCCCATTGATACATTAATCAAAGATACTGAATGGCTATAGCCAGGGTTGGGTAGGTTACTTTTTAAATGTAATGTGTTACAGTTACTAGTTACCAGACTAAAATCATAATCAGTAACGTAATTTTTGGATTACCTAAATGTAGTAACATAATCAGATGACTTTCCATTACTTTTAGATTACTTAATTCCTAAACATTGTTCTTTTAAATGCCATCCAAAGCAATTTACTGCGTTGGCGGTGCCAAATGTTTCTATTTTTGTGATCATGTATGTTGCTCAGGGGATCAAATTAAAGTAAGGAATAATTTTAATTATTGATTGACGTTAACGAAAAGGTTAATAAGAGTACAGCCAATTGTTTTATGCATTTTTCTTCTGCAAACTTCCTTTTTATATTTGAAAGTAGCCCTTGAAGTAATTAAAAGAAAATACCTGTAATCTTAGTCCACTATTTTAGCTGGTAACTGTAATGGATTACTTTTCTTTTGTAATTAGTTACAAGTAACTAATTACTAGTTACAAGTAACTAATTACATGTAATCAATTACTTCCCAACCCTGGCTATAGCTTCTCTATAGGGAGCTTCTGCACCCAATACTCACGGTAGTTAAATATGAGGTGCTCTACAACTAATTGCATGCTCTCAAAAAATCAATAGGAGTAATTAGACTTCTTAGAGTTCTTTTTTCAACTATTGAAATACAGTATGTGAATGGCTAAATCTGATGAAATGTGCGTGCGTGCGTGCGTGTGTGCGTGTTGGTGTTATATTTGGGTTCGAAACTTCTAAACATTTCTGTGCAATAAATAATGTCACCTTTGTAATAATGCATTTTTGTCTATTGTTGAACTATATTGGGCTTCTTTTTAATAGGGCCTGTTTGTGCTGGCGTTGTTGGCCTGAAAATGCCCAGGTACTGCTTATTTGGTGACACTGTAAACACAGCATCACGGATGGAGTCAAATGGAGAGGGTAAGTCATTTTGCTTTTTCACGATACTATACACCCAAGAAGTCTTATTATGTTGATTTGAAAGCAAATACTTGCCTGTTTTAATCAAGACAAAACCAATTCCCATTAATTGTATGTAATGCATTTTAAATACGACTCATTTGTATTGCAAACAAGTTAGTGTTAGGCTATATCCCCTTGAATAGTTTTCCATTTGACTTTCCACTTAATATGTGCAGTGTTTGTGCACTTATGTGCCTATCAACTGGATGAACATGTTGCAGCTTAAACCTGAATGACATGTTGTGGCATTAAGATAAGAAGCTTTTTTTATTAGTTGAAATCATGTGTACTGTTATTTGGCATTAAAATAGACTAACTCTCCTCAATATTAAAATGGAAAGCACAAAATAAACACTATTTGGGGACAACATTGCAAAGCCAAATATTCAAAGATTACACCAAATCATTAATTTAATCTTTACATTTCCAATATGATTCCTAAAATCTTGTTACATTTGAAAAGAGGAACATTGGATTTTATTAGAAATGTAGTACAAATAGCCACATCACATGCTTTCATGACCCTTCCTAACTGGCATTGACATGAACTATAGTGTTATGATATCATGGTTAGACATTTTGTGAGCGGCTCATCACATTTATTGATTAACTACCAAGTTGCTTCCTGTATTGTTCCTCTACTGATAAATAATGTATAGCACTTATAGCCCACCACCCTTACCCAGCAATAAACTGTGCAGCATAAGGCATCAACAGCAGGAATCATGCCCTCACATCTCTGCATTGTAGACAATGTTAATACAGCCATGTTCCCTGTAGAAACATCAATCAGAATGTCCGATGCTTGGATGTATTGCCAAGATAGTTCCATGCATCTGTTATACAGTATATTCTGAGGTCCTAAGGAAGACCATGGTGTAATGACACTTTCAAATGGCACTTTTCACCCACACAATTTCAGTGTTTGTCTGTTGTGTTCTGTAGCCTTGAAGATCCACGTATCATCAGCCACAAAAGAAGTGCTTGATGAGTTTGGCTACTTTGATCTTCAGTTACGAGGGGATATAGAAATGAAGGTAAACTTTTAAGATAGTATATTTTCAACTGTTGTCTAGTGGAAAATGTGTTAGATGAGCTGTATTGCACTTTAGCAGGTTTAATATCATTAAAGGAACTGAAGCTTAGGTCTACAGCAAACATCACACAACACAACCTCCCACCCAACCCCCACCTCGTCTCCATTGATGAACATATTGATTTGTTTTTCCAGGGCAAAGGCAAAATGAGAACCTACTGGCTTCTTGGGGAGAAGAGTGATGTGTATGTTATATGAGAGGCTTGCAGATTATGGGACAGTGGAAGAACAGCAGAAAACTACACATGGTCACGTGGCAAAGCCATTTCTTTATTTGTTCTAGAATAAGTTTCTATATAGGTAATTCCCTACAGTGAAGGACATGATAGAAATAAAGGGAATTTCAGGTATATTTCTTACCTGCATATTGTAACTGCAACAACAACAAAAAAATGTAAGATTTTTTTTTCTACAAAGAGCCTTCATGTCCTAAGAGTGAATAATTTTCAATGATGAATTCTTATTTTTTGTGCTTTCTGTATAGAGATTTGTATAATGTGTTTGGGAGTCAATTATGTATTAATATTTCCTGCAAACGTTATTTGAGGAGGCACAGTGTTATGATCAAGGTCAATGCAGAGGTCAGTGTTCAACAGTGGTGTTATACAGTACAATATGTATATATGTATATCCAAGATAATGTAAGATATTTTGTTCAATAAACTGAGTAAAATAATTTGTTTTTTGTATTTATTGACATGGGACCATTTTTGAATGTGTAGTGAAACAGATAATATGTTATCATTAGAATATAAGGTGAAATTGTAAATTTGTATATTTGTAGTTCTATTAAGTCTCTTCCTAAAAAAAGGAGATGTATGCTCTACACGGGTTTATGTCTAATTTACCCCAGAAAACATTTGTAAAAGCTCTTTTGCTGTCCCCTACAATATGTTATGTTCCGCAAAAGAATTACCATCACTGTAGGTATACATTTCAAGAGCTAATGCACCATGTGTGCAATTGAGACCAAAGAACAGTCTACCTATCACAACCTACAGGGAAACATCTTTCTGAATACAGCACCTGGGAGTTTATATCTAATTATAGCACTGCACTCTTCCATTTTTAAACCATTACATTTACATTTTGCAATTGGCTCAATCCTAATTAGGTGTCTTTGAACATATTGCCATGTTTGTTTACATTTTCACATGACAGTATGTTGCGACGTTTTCAGTTTTACAAATGTAATTATCAGTAGTGTTTCCGACAGCGGTATACGATAATCCAAGTAGCACTCGAATGTAATGACACGACAGCAAAGCAACGAAATATATGTGAGCAGAAGCCGGCAGCTGTGATGACATCACCTCTCATTAGACACCCATTATCAGCGGAGAAACGGGAGCATGGCTCAGTTTGTGTGTGTGTGTGTGTGCGTGCGCGCGCACATGCATGCATGTCTACATCTCTGTAGGGGAAAAGTCTGCATTACTGTAATTACCACCCACTCTGTCATGCTGACATGTCCCCCAGTACTGTTTGAGGCGTCAGTGAGGATTGAGGTGGGTCAAACTCTAAATGCTTCAGTCTACATGATGCCCTATTAACTTTTCATAGGCAGACTTTTTATCACAGTCTTCCTGGCCAACATCACTGTGCAGGTGTATTTCTACATCCAAATTCCTAATATTTATTTTGCACTAAAAGCTAATTTGAGTACATCCCATGGGCTGTCTGCTACACAAAATGTCCTAGGGGAATTAATTGTTTTCAAAGCTACTTTACATAAAATGACTAATTAATTGTTGCATGTTTACTCCCCTGCTAATGTCCACTTGCTAAGACATTAGCAGGAAATTGGGCAATTGCTGATGTAAATGGGGTATATTACACAAGCCATCATTTGATTCTCATATTCAATTTAAATTTATTATTATTATTTCATTTTTAAACTTTTTATTTATATAAGAAATGTAAAATAAGATGACCGAAGACATACAATGATAATATGATTATCAGAACAAAGAAGACATTGGAATAAGGTCATAAATAAAGTAACTAAGTACTGTCATTTATGCAACATTAGATTTAGAAGGGCTTATTGTTTTGTTTCATCCCATGAAATGTTTTGGGAGAAAAAATACCGGTACATGAATCTGGCCCAAGAATAACTTGTCACCATAGCTACCTCCTACTAATCCCGGCTGAAAGCTCAGGAAGGATAATTGTGTTTTGATTGACTCAGCACACACCTGAATCTGTGCCATGCAGCGTGTTGTATGAATATTCCCATTGACATATTTCAGATCTCTACCTCCGAGGTTTGTAAGCTCTCTTTCCTCTCTTCTGTGAGTCTGACAAGGTCTTCTTGTCATTTGTCCAAGGACAACAGCACGGTTTGTTGCCCAGTATACGAGGAGAATGGAGAATACAGCCTGCTGTTTGACACAGCTGAATTGCAATGATTAGCGGTTGGGAAACCAACTGTGAACTGAGAGAGAAAACTACAGCAGGAAGTGGACCTACAGCCAGCTCAGAACCAAATCAGTATCAGTACTCTTCTGGTATAAATACAAACATACTGTATACTTTACAAGAACCTCCCTGCTGGAGAGTTAAGAGTTAAAGTGTGTTATTACAACTCTCTAATTAAAGGTGACTTGACATAATAGTTACATTTTGTTACATATGTATATATATGTGTCTTGTTAAGTTATCGACTAAGAGTGAAATTCCAGGTGCGAATGTATGCATTCAGGAATTTAAAATAACAGTTTGATATGAATGAACAAAACATGAGAAAATATTAAAAAGAAAACCATACATTCTAAATTCAATAGACTATAGAGTGATGTGATATATTTTCTAAAACAAGTAAGAATTCTGAACTAAGAATCTGAACTGCTTATTACTGAACTAGCTGCTGAATAGTGAAGCACACTTCTAAACCGGTATGCTGGCTTTACTGAATCATTTCTTAAGTGGGAGTTCATCAACCTCATCCAACCGCTGTGTGACCGGCGTGCTGAAAGCAGAGGACTTTCTGAAATGGTTGCCTGAGTTCCGTACACCAGTCACGCCCTGAGGATTTGAGAAAGTAAATATTTTATTGCAGAACAATTTGCAACAACAAATACATGACACATAGCTAAAGTATATGCAGCATCCATTGCTATGCAGGAACTGGAAACACTCTAAGTCAGTTTCACAGACATGGACCTAGTCCAAGACTAAAAGAAAAATTAAGTGAAGATCTCTATTTAAAAGATGTCTTACTAGGAAGGCTTAATCCATGTCTGTGAAACCGGCCATATATATCTAGTAAAGAAATGTGGTCTAACACACCTGTATGCGCTGGTGGTTCTCACTCCAAAACGTAGCAGCTTGGTCTGTCATGTAGTCACTGTCCTGTCAGCCACAACAACAATGCATTGTTATGATACCATGCATTGGATAGTGTAACAATCCTAGCCACGTTGTGTCAATAAAGGTAATGCATACAGTATGTAGGCATTTATTAAATATACCATGTCCTCACATTTGTTGTCTCACAGACAACAGGAACAAATCCATCAGCATGGAAATCAATTTGAGTGGTGGAGCGATAGTCTGTTTCGATGGTTGGTGGGTTGAGGTTCTCAAGTACCCTCTCTCTATGAAATAAAGTCAAAGGACGACATCGGTAGATTAGAACATTTGCTGCACATACAATTACAAATATAATGTGATGATTAGCAGAGGGACTACTGTGAGTGTTGTAAAAGCTTTTATTTGATCTAAGTCCATGACGATTGTCTGATGTGATATAAGCCACCGTAGGCTTAAACCCCACCAAGGAAAACTGTACAACCGCCACTAAAAACAAACTCTTCAAACTCTTCAAACCCCTAGTCTGGCCGGCATTGTAAAACTAGTGCTGTGTATTGAAAATGGTGTTTATTTAAATATAACACCAGATAGCCTAAAATCTTTTTCGCTGGTGAGGTCAGGAAACTAGCAAGGATAAAGCAAGTACGGTATGTATTTTTTAAATGTTTTTTAAGAAATTGGCATTGCACAACCTTCTACTGCAGGAAAAAAAATGTTCACAATGGACCTAATATTTTGTAGGCTAATTAAAATCTTACAGTACAATTTGATAAAAACAAATATAGTGCTGAATATACCTTCTGTGGTATTTACCTAAATTCCCTCCCACCATGTTAACTTTGGGCTAAAAGCAACTTGACAATAAAATAAAATACAAAATACACATTACCTTATCGTCAGCGTGAGGTATTTCTCCACAAGCTCACCTCTAATTCCTGAACCATGAAAAAGGCAAAATAAAGGGTCAAACTGAGAGAAAGATAGATACACAGAGAGAGGGAGAGAGTGCAGAAAACAACCTAGAAGACATTCATCAAAAGCTCAGAAACCTAACACCGAAGGTCACAGTGACCTTCAATTATGTTTTAAAATATTCTTCCACGTGGGTTAAAAGAAAAAGCCTTTCAGACATTTCCAAGCGCAAGATTGCTTAATAGCTTATGGGAAAGAGATGAAACAGAACTGTTAAAGATAATAGTACCTTGTGTCCTCACCCCTGGACTCTTGTGAGGAGTGAGGTATGCTTTCATTGTTGTGACATCGTCCATTTTTGAGGCAATATTCATTGTAAGAATATCTCTGTGTCCATCTTTCTGGATTTGGGTTCTGGTCTTGGTGTCAAGAACTGCAACAGCCCTCTACAGTGAATCGACAGGTACTGTAAGTGGTAAAGCATACTTCTCTCTCTCCCTCTCTCCCTCTCTCCCTCTCTGTCTCTCTCAATCTCTGTCACACACACATGCACGCACACAGACAATAAATGCTCAGGAACACAGTTTAACACACATTGAGATGTTATTACATTGCACTTATGATAAGTCATTGTTTATATTTAGATGCCAGCTTTAACCATCCTGTGTTTGTTTCATCTGTGTTCCCAATCATAAATAAATACTAGTATTTATTCTAATCCCAGTCATATCTATTCCCAAATACTAGTATCTATTCTAATAACCATAGTATATGGGTGATTCTACAGAATTGGTTTAAATTCAGGGTTGTAAACATTTTTTTTTGTTGTATCCAATTTTAGCAAACATTTTACCTTATATGTTACACCATATCTAAGACATACATAACAACAAAATAACGGTCAGTTTTCATGTAGTATTTTTATAATTTTCAAGAATGACTTTCCTCTCCCCAAATGTGTCACTACCGAAACATTGTATAGAATATTAGAAAAAAAGAAATATAGCTTTCATCCTTTACAAAATAATAATTTTTAAGAATTGATTTACAATTTATATACAGCAGAGAAAATAAAAAGTAATATTTTAACTTATTTTGATATTGATCGAATTATATTAATTGAAATCTCAACACAATATTTCTATATAAAATGTATACATTTTATCATATTGATGATCATCATGTGATTAAATAACATATATTTAACCAATAATCATCATACAATGATTATTCAATATTTTCTTATCTGTTTCGGTAGTGACTGCATCATTTTGATATTGACTGAAGTGAGATTTTTCTGCAAACAATATCACATTTCCTTAACTTTTATTACATAATCTAAACTCATAACATGGAATATATTTGTGCATACAATAAACCCATTCAAAAGACCCTTATGGAAAATCATAAAAGAGGAGAAGTTACCCTGCCCGGAGGAAGCCCGAGGCCCCCGTCTGGAGCCAGGCCCAGAGGTAAGACTCGTTGGCGAGCGCCTTGTGGCTGGGTTTGCCAAGGAGCCAGAACTTGTGCAGGAGGTGGAGCGCTACCATTTAGATCTGGTGGGGCTTACCTCTACGCACAGTCTGGAACCGTACTCCTGGATAGGGGATGGACTCTATTCTACTCTGGAGTTGCCCAGGATGTGAGGTGCCGGGCGGGTGTGGGGATACTCAGAGGTCCCAGGCTGAGTGCCGCTATGTTGTAGTTTACCCCGGTAGACGACAGGGTCGCCTCCCTGCGCCTACGGGTTGTGGAGGGGAAAACTCAGTGCATATGCACCAAACAGCAGTTCAGAGTATTCGGCCTTCCTGGAGACCCTGAATGGAGTCCTGTATGGGGCTCCAGTAGGGGACTCCATAGTTCTACTGGG